>JAPYYQ010000840.1:0-47341 GCA_030522585.1 Anagyrus pseudococci
AAATCTGATTTACACAAAATTTATGTACTGATAAATGTATACATTCCAGTTTTAACACAAAAATTGTGTTAAAACTAGAATTTATTTTCAACAGTGTAGCTTATGCGACGTTATTGGTATACTTGGGTGTTTTTTTAATTTCGATTACGGGATTAGAAAAGGCGAGAATTTCCTACTTACCCCATTGTTTGTACACTATAGTAGAGAAGAATCGTGACCTAAAAATTAAAATTTGAGATGAGTCGATGTATTCGGAAAAATTGATGGTATATGATGTATCTAAATTACTTAGACAGTCGCGAGCAATAAATACACCGTGCATCTATATCTGTTATTAAAAAAGGGATACAACAACAATAAAGAATTAATAAGAAGGCATCATCATGCACAAAGGTAAAGGTTCGACTATACGCACATAGGGCATTCTCCACTCTCGTCGCAGTACCAGACACGTATTCGGGGGGCCTCTCGCAAGCAGCAGCGACGCTGCGTCGCGTATATAATAAAAAATCAATTCAGCCGAGTGGTCTTTCTTATGCCAACTCTCTCTCTCTCTCCCGGCGTCTGTTACCAAGCCGGTAAACCCTCGTGACAAGCAGGAAAAATTCGCCGTCTCGCCGAAACAAAAACCCCACACGCGCGTATACAACATATAAAGACCCCCTTCCCCCATCACGTATACAGGTTTGTTTATGCCGGTGGTGAAACCACCGTCTGGAAATCAACCCCCGTCCCGGTCATGCATTAAAGAGATCGAAGAAGGCAGGTGTGCAAGGCTGAAAAATAAAGTAAGCAAAGAGAGGAAGAGAGAAATACATGTATGGTAAACGGTCTCAATGCAAATAAAAGCTGAATCGTCTCTGGTATCTGGGGTAAGCGTATAAATGTGAGCGACAATAGAAACAGCTCTCCCTCTCCCCCCCCCTTTTCCGTCTACCAAGTGAGAGAGAGAGGAGGGCTTTGTTTTCCCCGTTACGACAGTGGCGGCTGTTTGCTACTGCTGCTGCTGTATGTATAGTCGACAAACGAAAATCAGCACGGGAGCGCGCAATCGGACGCACAGATGAGGCCGGCCGATATGTAAGAGCCGCGCGCAAGTGAAATGAATTGCACGCCAAGGTCTGTAGCCCTCTCTCTCCCTCTCTACAGTACTCTCTTATGCTCTCTTACGCGCGTGTGCTTTTTCACCGGCGAATTGCCACATCCGTTAAATCTTGGAATCAAGCTCAAAAAACGCGGTATAGACCCGTGAGCTTACACTTCCGCTGAGTGAGTATACACGGAAATGCCGGATTAACACGTGTCGCGCTCTGTCATAAAAATAAACAGGATCCGTACGGCGATAGTTTCGAAAGGAGGGAGAGAGAAACGAGATCGCGTTGTCGCGGGCGATAAAACAAGCGTGTGTGCAATTGCATCTAGAGCGGCGTAATGCAAAGAGAGCGAGAGGGAAAGAGACTACCTAAACAGTGGTCTATATCTTATCTCGAGGTCTCGGAGATAACCGCGCGAAACAAGTCTTGTCTCTTCGAGAGAGAGAGAGAGAGAGAGAGAGAGTGGAGTTCCTCTCAATTGCAGCAACCGAGAAAGAGGAGTGAGTGAGCGAGGGGGGATCTGTCGTCGCACATCTGCCAGCACAAGTCCGCGGTAATGCTTGATGAGAGCGCGTTTATCGCCGCTGCTGTAGGCTGCCTAGATCAAAACGCCCGGCTCATTGAGCTCTGCCACCGGGTTTGCGTTAATTAAATGCCCTTCTCTCTCTTCTTCACTCTTTCTTATACATATATGCAGAGGAGAGAGATGGGCGCAGTCCAGTCCTGTGCACGCTTCTCGTTTTCTCACGCGTCAACCTCTATCCTCCTCACTCCCTCTCTTTAGTACGTCTGTAACTTCCTCGGCGCGAAAATAGCCGTTGCTTGGCGAGATGTAAGAAAATAAAATTAAAAAAAAAACAACAAAGTCTATACGGTTATAATCGTACCGAGAGCCGTATACATACAAACGCAGATGTGTGTGCGCGTATACACACGGAAAAGAGTATACACGAGCGAGAGCGGCCCAGATGGTCAGATCTCGGTGATTTAAGTTTATACGCGCTCGGCTCGCGGATTTTTATGCGGGCAGTTTCTTTGCTCTCCCTCATTGCCACACTCTGTGCTTCTTTTTTTCTCTCTCTGTTTTCTCTCGCGTTTAGGAGAAGAATGAGATTTCTCAGTGTGTGTATTACGGGGAATATCAAACAAGGGTATTAAATCTTCTTTTTGTGTTCTCTCTTCTTTTCATTTTACCCATGCGGTTCGTGCTTTGCTCGGGACTTGCGGGAATTGGATTGCGGATAATTGATTTGATGATTCGAGGGTAGGGGAGTAATTAACGTCGACAACAAACGTATACTTAGAAGAATTATAGATCTGAGTTACATTTGCTCTTGGAAAGGACTTTTTTTTTATTAATAGTAACAAACTGACATTGTCTGGGCTAATCTAGCATTACGACTATATGCAAAGAGCAAGAACATTCAAAGTCAAGGATGTTTACAAACACGTACTATCGTAAGGAACAAAATAAAATAAATAATAAAACACAGTGTAAGCTTGTATACTCATGCACTTATATCTTTATTGAATAGTAATAATAATAATAAACAAAATCAAAAAACAGCAGGATATCGAGCGCAAGTATAAAATCAAACGCAGCAACCCTTAATTAAACGTGATCTTACTCAAAAATTGAAATAAAAAAGACCAACGAGAGACAAGCCGGATGGCGTGCGCTTAAACGCAGGCATTAGAAGCCGGCAGCCCGGAGCCAGACAGGGACGCCCGCGCGCCAGCCGAGAGCCGGCCGATCGATAGGCGGCCCAGCAGCAATACGGCCTTCAGCACTAGCAGCATCCGAGTCAGCTGCTGCAGCACCTCCGACAGCGGGGGCCCGCATTACCTCCGCGCGTGTAATGGGCGCAACGGGGGGGGGGGGACGACGCGCACACTTTCACTCTTGTTATCACAAGCCGCGAATAACCTCAAAGCTTCTCGAGGGCGTTTTGACAAGGAGCTGCTCTCTTGTGCTGTATTCTACGGCGCGTGGAATATAATGCGGGGGAGGAGCAATCGTGTGTCCCGCAGCGGCGGCGGCGGCGCCCCCCCGTCACAACAACAGCGACGCACTAGACGCGCCGCTTATCACCGCTGCTGTGCCCCCTTCCCCTCTCTCCCGCCATGCCGCTTAAAACTTCTTGACTGTATAAATGATCGATCAGCTGATGAACTGTTGTTTTATTGTTTTTGTTGCATTTTGTTTACCCCACTGTTTTGGGTATCTGTGGGGAAAATCTTTAGATGCTAGAACACTTGGTTTTTGGCGATAAGAATGTCTCAAAAACCATTAACGTACACAATTTCGGATTTAAAGTATGATAAACAATAAACTGCATTTATCGCTGTCAATCGATTGTCCTCCAAAAATACAACTAATCTAATTATCTACCTTCTCCACAAATAAACATCAAAATACAAAATAACAGAGTTCACAATTCAAAGCGGCCGAAAGCTCTCGCAAGCTCTCTCTCACAGACACAACTACAAACTAAAGAATTACGGCGTGCACCTTGTCTCTCTTTCAACAAACTACAATCATCATTAATATACACTATGCTCACAGGATTGTTCATTTCCAGTTGCACCTTCCTCGAGATCTCTTCTTGAAAGCCGGTACAGAGGCTGACGACGAATATAGAGAGGATACCGGCACAACGGCATCCTAACCTCGCCAGGCGCGGGCGCCATAGCGCGCGGCGACCAGCAGCCCGAGAACCGTGAGAAAACTTACGAGCAGGCCCTCGGCACTGCTACGGTGAAGAGGCCGACGCAGCTCCTCGGGGAGCAGCTCGACCAGCTGGCTGAGCGCACCGCTCAGGGCGTCACTGAAGGCCTCGCCGGCGCGACGACCGTCGCCGCAGCATTCGTACGACATTTTGCCATCTTCCCCTCGTTCGCCCCCTCTCCCTCCCCCACCCCCCGCTATCTGATTTGTTGCTCGTGAACTTTTCGGTTTTATCGGTTTCTTTTGTGAAAATTAGATTTAGTTAGTGAAAATTTAACAAAATGTATTTTATTAAATAAGAGGTTATTATTATTATTATTAATAATAAATGTAGTAGAAATAAAAATGACAGTACATAATGGCAAATATCATAAATTTATTAAAATTAATTATATCTTAACAGTTATTGATATTTATCATACTCTAATTTATAGGTATCCATTAAAATTATAAATATAAAATTATGAGACAACTTAATAATTAAAAATGTAAGATTAGGTTTGTACAGTTAGTTCTTTCCACAGTCACAATGATTACTTTATTTTTTTTCTTCATTAATGTTGTATTTTGTCTTGAGCTTGTCAATTTCTTCCAGCTTCTTGTCGACGTCCACCCTTTTGAAAGCTTTGTTTGGTTGATAGTACAAAACTACCAAATATCTGTTACACACATTGAAACCGCTAAGATGGTCACATGCATTCTTAGCGTCAAATATATCTTCATAAACAACAAATGCAGTTCCTCTAGTATCAGCAGTATTTCCTCTGTAAAAGTAAGTAACAGGTACAAATTTAGTTTCTGGTAAATTTATATATTAGCATACAAGAATAGAAGCAAAACTTACACCCTGATCTGCCGGATTGCTCCATATTTACCAAATATATCATACATTTCTTCAGCTGAAATTTTGTATGGAAGATTACGAATGTACAGTACGCGATTGACTTCCGGCGGCAAACGTACCTAAAATTGTAACAATAAGAATTAGTGAATCATTAAAAAATTGCGCATGTAATAGCTACTATTTACAATAGCTAAGCTAATTTGTTACATACTGTAAAGAAATTTTACAGTTTTAAAAACGTGGTAACTGTGATAAAATGAAAAATATGAAATATAAATAAGTTTTGTGCGAATTGATTGTTATTACTTTATCAAGAAGTTTCAGTTTATAAACAAAGCTATAATTTTGAGGTTAAGTAAAAAGTTTACGCAAAGTAATAGAAACTTACGTTTGCACGCCGTTGTTGTAACATTGCCATCGCCATTTTGAATAACTTTTGTTGTAATTAAGTAATAAAAATAAAGTATAATAGTTAATAAATAATATTATCCACTATAATATTTACAACTGCAGAGGTTAAAATATGTACACCTTTTCACGTACTGTACGCGTAATAAACTGTTGTGTCTTCTGCAATGGCGTCGTTTTGACGCCTCGATTTGTGCTCGTCACTGCGTCACATTTTGATTATATTTGTCATTTACCAGTCAAATAACGTAATAAAATAAAATTCAAAATGTGTAAAATTTAATAACTAAAATTAACAATATTTTAAAAAATTATTGATTCGCAACTGCAACTTTAATTTAAAAACGTACTAAGGAAAGATTTTAATATAAGTTGTAAAATATGAAATTCAAATAAATGTAAAAACGACAAAACAAACATAAAAATGGATAAAGTCAAGGTCTCATTCAATTCAAATACATTATTTTTAATTTTGGTAATTTAATATCATTATTACAAGTGACCTTTTTCACTATACAAATTACAAATATAAATGAATAACAGAGAGCAACTGTGAACAATGGTTTTTAATTTTACTTTTATGTTACTCGATTTTTTTATTGCTTTCTTAAAGAAAACTAGTACAAAGTTTTGTTACTTATTTATCAGCTAGAATAAAATGAATTGAAAACTATTTGTGCGTGAACACGAATGGTACATAAATTAAAAATTATGAAAGTTGAACTTTCTCTAAAATATTTTACAAGCATCTCAATTATACTCGAATAAAAAATATTTGATATTTTTTACTATGTTTAAAGTACAACTGTTTTACATGTATATTAATAAAAATTAAGTTTTCAATTGTACATTCGTTTCAAACCCAAAATTTGTATTATTCAAAACATTTGCTAAAGGAGTTTCATAGATATTGGAATTTTCGGATATTGTAAGAGTCTATTACTTGTAACAATGGTTGTATGGTATTGCTAGTGGAATGAAGTAACAGAATAATGGCACTGTATGTCCCACTTTGCATAAAACAGTTATTGATCTTGTTTTTTAAAAACTGATTTTATTAATATTAATAATTAGAAAATGATTTTAAATTTTGTTGAAGGCCGCGATGTCAACGCTTTGAACGTAATCTTCAATGTTTGTAATTTCTTCAGTCAACCAATCAATGGAAACCTTATCATCTTCTACAACACAAGTGATCTGGAGCTTTTTGATGTTGTAAGCTACAGGTACCAATTTAGCTGAAAAAAGAATACATTTTGATTGAGGTTCAATTTTTAAATTAACGTTTTTTTAAAATAACTATCTGAATAAATATATACCTGCACCCCACAGGAGACCATCTGTTTGGATTTTTCGTACTTCAGCCTCCAAAGCTCCCATATCAGTTTCATCATCCCATGGTTTGACATCCAAAATAAGACTGGACTTGGCAATGAGGGTTGGTTCTGTTAATCAACAAAATATGGAATACATCAGTCAAACATCAAATGCTTTAAAAATACATAAATTGATTGAGGCTTACTCTTTGACTTTTTGGCCGCATAAGCTGCAAGACGTTCTTCTCTAATTTTTGCTGCTTCTTCATCCTCTCCCTAATTTTTTAAAATCGAAATGAAATGAACAAACATAAATTCATGGTTCAAAAAATAATATAGAAAATCAAAATAAATTTGTTCATAAAAATGCTTTGAAAATGAAGATACAAGTATGACATTGGTTTTATCGCAATGACATCTTTGAAAAAACTATAATTGAGCCTATCATGAGATGATGAAATAAAATAAATGTGAGGCAATGAAATGTTTTTAAATAAGAAATTTTCGATTTAGAAAAATTGTTGATTCTGTATTGTTTCTAAGTGTTTAAAACACTGTTAATTATCTTTGGGAATATCTGGTGTCAAATATTTAATTTACTTCACTTCATAATCAGCACTTTCCTTCTTTATAAATAAATTTCATTTATCTTTAATTTATTTAATGTATATTTTTACTATTGTATTGACTTGCCTCTGAGTCTGAACCAAAAAGATCTACATCTTCATCATCATCTTTCTTCTCTTCTTTCTTTTCTGCTGGCTTGGCAGCTGGCTTCTGTGGGCAAATTTGGAGTGCAGGAGCTGATCCTCCGGCTGACTCTAGAGACTTAACTTTTCCTTCTAAGTCTTTTACACGACTATCCAGCTTTGTAACTACGGTCTTCAATTCCTGAACGACTAATTCCAAATCGTCTTAATAAAATAATGAATGATAAATAAAAAATATATGAAGAAAATAAAAATCATGTCAATGGAATGAGTAATAATTTTTATTTTACAAAATGATTCATAGAAAAAATGTTACTGATAGAATGAGCAATGTTATGGAATTCTTAGTTTAAAAGACATATAAGTACAGGTACATTAAAAAATTTTAAAGAAACTTATATTAATACTGTTACTTATAGTAATACTATTGTACACTTAGGCATATTTGTTTAAATAGTAATTTACTAATATCTATAAATATTCTACGTTTTGTGCAAAATTAAGGTTTGTAAATTGCTACATACTAAATTATACTAAAATAAAAATAGAATTTTTTTTTAATTAGAATATACAGCTATATCTATTCAACAATTAACATTTTGTCTACATCATTGCAAAGTGATCTAGGATTTGGGGTATCAGAGATTTGTGTGCTTTCTAATTTTTTTGCTAGATACATACTGTTTTTGAGACCCTGATTCTCCTTTTCAAGAGAAGTTATTCGTGGTGAAACATTGCAGTCAGAAAGACCAGCAAGTGCTGCGATGCCATCCATCTGTAATGATAAATTCATTATAAAAAAAATATTTGATACTGCTATATTTCTAAGATTAATTCAATCACAATCATAAAATAATTTAGTAACAAGATTTTTGTTATAAACCATTCTTAATTTTATTTTAAATAGATAAATTTTTTTTTTTAATTTTCAAGTTATTATCTACTTTTTTAAACTAATTATTAGAAAAAAAAACAAGACTAACACAAATATTAAAAATATACTAAAACTTGTAGCACTATAGATTAAATCTACAACTGCTCAATTTAAAATAGCAAATTTTTAACAAAAAGAAGTTAGTAAGCTTGGAACAATATATCTGAAAGGATTGTTAGGAAAGAAGGTTCAGTACTCACACACTGTAAAGACTGTTTAATGTGAAGACGAGCCTTGGCGACCTCGTTGGCTAAGCTTCCAAGAGGGAACGACTGGTTTCCCTATATTCACCAATATTAAAGATTTAATTGAGCACTGGGATAATTATAACTAATACTTAATTCTACAATCTAAGGCTAAGTTTATACATTAAATATTTACAAAAAATAGAATGCAATGCAAAGCTTTCTATACTATGTAAACTGCATTGTCTTTTTAATAAATTAAAATACATTTTTTCTGCAACTTAAATAAAACAAATGAGCTTCAAATGTTGGAGGTAAAATGTGAATTTTTTTTATGTACTCCATGAAGTAGAATAATGTGTGAGTTAGTATAAAATAAATTGTTCCTTCTCCCTTTTATTATTTCAAACAGAAGCAACAAACACTACAGGCATCCATGCAAAAGGTGAATAAAAAGCAGATTGTACATGCAACATCAGCCAAAGCTGCGGTTAACGTGATTATTTCAAACTAAATCAACACTATCACAAAAACTTAACACAAGAACATAGACAATAATTTTAAAGAAACTAACATGTGCATCCTAAGCTAGAAAAAATAAACATATTCTACGCGCGCTTGGTGATTCGTTCCAAAAAAAAAGATAATAATAATATTAATAACAAGTGGTAAACGACATATGTTGAGCAAGGTAAATAATAAAATAGAAGTGTGCATGTGGATGGGCGCATTATGCTCGGTGTGGAGAAAGAGAGAGTCGCCGTGTCCGTATCCTTGCGGTTATCTGTACCTGGCTGGACAGGTGTTCCCGGCCGGCAGGGCGCTCCTTCTCCGGCTCGGAAAGTTTATCGCTCTCGGAGATGCTGCGCTTCCAGTCTGCCTCGTTATTCTCGTCCTTGGCCTCTTTGCCACTTGCCTTCTTAGACATAATAAATGCCCGATCAGCCTCGTTATTCTCCTCCTTGGTCTCTTTGACCTTACGGGAGTTGAGTACCTTATCGGCCTTGTTATTCTCGTCCTTGACCTCTTTGGCCTTGAGCTTTTTCCCAGTGGCTGCAGTCGTCGGCTCACCGGCTGCTGCCTCGGCAGTCTCGTGCCTGCTCGACTCGGCGCTCGCCGCCTCCGCTGCCTTTTTCTTGTTTTTCTTCGAGCTTTTCGTACTTTTAGCTGGCTCTGCGGCCGCGATCGCCTCCTGCTGCTGCTGCTGCTGCTGGCCCGCTAATTTGTTATCTTTCACTTTTTTCGACTTTTTCGAGCCGCTGCTCGGCTGACTCTGGGGCTCCGCAGCTTGCGACATGATTACGCTATTATCCGTTATCTTCGCCGGCAGCACCTTTACAAAGTTTCGTTCGCTTGAAAATACGCGCTTTAAAAAGCCCTCGTTAAACCCGTCGGCTCGTCTCGATATTTCAAAGTGCCTTTAACTATTGGCTTATTATTTTCGTTTTTCTCGAGCTATTAAAACTTTGGCCGGCTTTGGGATTGCGGGTTTCTTTATTTGATAATCGAATATTTACGCAAGTACGGTTGAAATCATACTCAAGCAGCAGTGAGGCTTTCAATGACAAATCTAGAGCATCTAAAAATAAATTCTAATGTATCTAAAAATAAATGTCTTAAAACTATAAAGTATTTAAAATTATACCGCAAAGCACTTTTCTTTTTATAAAACAATTCTGATTGTCTAGTTTGAATAAAAACATTTTTAAAAAATACAGAGAAAAAAACTGATACACATAAGCTAATTGATCAAATTTATCATACAGTTCTTGTGATAATGTATTTTGTGAACATCTTAAATGCTTTGATTGTTACTGTACTTATAGTATTGTATAGTAAATTTTGTTAGTATTATTAAATTTTAAGTTATTATTATTAGTATACAAGAACACATAACACAAGATACACACTAATTCCACCACCAGATATTCCCTGAAGCATTTGTTAGTAATCTTAGCAGTTTGAAAAAAAAGGCATGAAAAGTTAGATATCAAATGAAAAAAAAACTACAAATACAAAAAGAAAAAGAAAAAAAAAGTTGTGATGTTTATATTTTAAATACCAATTAAAATTCATTATAATTGCATATGAATATGAAAAAACTTATTTTAGATGATGAAATCATTCTAATTATGAATGAGAAATATTTGATAGAAAACAATAATTTACCTTGGCGAGTTTTTCTTGGTGAAGACATTCAGCTTTATCATAAGATGATTTGTCAATCCAGACCTTCTCGTTTTTGGCAGCTGAGATCAGACCACATGCGTCAGCCATTTTTTTGAAATTTTATTCTAAAAGATTAAAAAAAGGAAAAGAATGTAATATGTCATTTTTTTAAATTTAACATTTATTGTATAAAAATATAAATTAATACATTTGTCATGTTTGTGGTAAAAAAATCTTAATATTAATGCCTAATTATTAACATTCTATCATCTAGTCAAACATCATCTTCATCATCACTAATCAATTTACTCCTTTTATTTTGTTTTTTAAACATTTTATAATTTGAAAAACTTAATTTAACAGGTTTAGAAGTAGATTGATTGTTTTCTGGTTGTAACATTATATTTCTTAATAATTTATCAATTGTAGTTTTATCATTTTCGTGATAAACACAAGGATAAACATCTTTAGGCTTAAAATACTTAATAAATGCTTCAAGTTCACTATAAGAAGCATGAGTTGAGTAACAAACATTTTTTGTCTGTTTTCTATTCTTATCCCATTCAATGATACATGATGTATCTTTTCTAGCCCATTTTTGAACTGAAGGAATAATAGTTAAAATGTTTTTATGATCAACATCTGCTCTGCATTTTAAGCCTAGTGTTTTTTTAAAAGTCTTATTTGTACATGCATGAATTCGTGCATTTTCACCAACATCAGTAACACAGTTGGCAAGAATTTCCATTCTGCTATAAATTTCATAAACTTTATCTTTTACATGTATTTTTCTATTTAACATTTTAAATAATTCCATATAAATAAATTCACTACCAATTAAAGCTGAAATTTCTAAAATGACAACATTTTTTGGATCTTTCTCTATCCAATCTTTAACAGCTGTACAAAGTGCTTTTGAACTATCGACTCTACTTGGAAATACTTGAAAATCTAAATTTAAAAATGTAGTATCTAAATAGATTTTTTCAATATTTAATGGAATGCGTCTAATATTGTCACCATAATGTAAAGCATTTAATTTAGAAAAATCTCCTTTATTAATTCTAAAATCCCCAGTATATAAAATATTTTGATCACTGTAATTAAACAGAAACATCACAGCACCTGGACAATGCCCTGAGGAAATACATAATACTGTAACATTAAATTCAGTATCGTTATGACTATAATTTATCATTTTTGATTCGTCACATGGTAAATCAATTAAATGCTTATCCCAAAAGTCTTCATCTAATTGTGAAAACCTACTTTTTAAGAAAGATTTGCTAAGGTGACTGCAATAAAAGAATTTATTTTTGCTTTCTAAATGTTTAAAAAAATCATTAGACAATCCTTTCATATGATCAGAATGGCAATGACTTAAAAAAAAAGCAGATGAATTCAAATTATCCCCATCAAAGCAATCAATGGAGATGCCAGGAATTTCCTCCATAAGTCCAAGAAACGTTGACATGATTTACCCGCTTAAAAGTGCCCTATAATAGAAAACAAAGTCCATCACCTTATTTGTACTATACTGATCATGATGATGAATATAAGGCAGTAATATTGTATTTGTCAATAAAATTTATAATGAAATTAAATCTGATATATTTCTATTAATCTAATAAAAAATCCTCAACAAAATATGAGTATATCAAGGATGTGCAAAATGTACCAGATTAAATGTCCAATAACTTGCCAACCTTGTTACTGTGTTATAGGTTAGGCCCAGACCTCTACTTGAAGGTCCAATATTGCGATTATATTTTTCGCAAATCAAAGTCAAATGAAACGTAGATACAAATAACGGGCATATCCGCATAATTATTTATAGACCGAAACGCAGATGTTAGTTATATTGCGCACAGCCGTGCCATGTGCTTTATCGATCGGCATTTTTGCCTTCGGCACTTGGGCAACTCGTACGTATTAAACGATGATTTTTAGATCGCAGAAATGAGCGGCTACGATTTTGTAACAATGCGCGAAAAAACGCAGCTTTTAATTACCTTTATTTGCTAATTGGCGATTAACACGCGGCCACAGACCGTGTCGGGGTTGAAATTTCGGATGGAAAGGGGCTGGGCCGACGTCAGCGGAGGGCAGACGGTGCGCGTCAATAAAGACCCACTCTTGCCAACTTTGGTTTTTCGTTAACATTTCGTTCACAGAGGCTGGCACCGTTGCTGCGAGCGAAATTTGAATTTTTAAATGTTTCTAAGAGAAAATTGCGACCAACATTTTATGAAATGAGAAATAAAATTTATAATTATTTCCTTTGAATGTAAATTTATTATAAAATTCGAAATACATAAAAAAAGTACAAAAATGTCATGAACATGCGATGTCGCGTTAAAATATAAGTTTGGTAATGTTTATAGGTAACAATCTAATTTTAATATCTACAAAAAAAATATTGCAAATGACAATAAAATTTGAGATTCATCTCTATTCTTAGTCAAGTATCACAATTTTCATTTGCAATTTAAAATTGTATATACAATAATACAGATTCAATCTATTAAAACTTATCATTAAAATAAAATGGCAATGCCTATAGAAATTACACAAATAAATCAGCTCCTAGACACTGCCAAAAAAAAATTAACAAATTCATATCAACTTTAAAAGCAATCTTAAATGTACATTGTCAATAAATATCTAATCATCATAGTCCTTGGCTTGTAAATAATCTTTCACAGAGCTGAAGCCTTCTTCTTTGGCTAAAGGAGCAAGAATACCCGTTGGTCTCTGGCCATTCCTTGTTCTGCATATACTGCAGTTGCAGAGACCTCTACAAGGAGGACAAGCCCAAAACTGCAAGTAAAAACAATAATATAATCAGTATTAAAAAATGTTTAATAAACTAATTTAAGAAACTAACATGCAGAACAGATACTTACAGGGTCTTTCAAAGCGTCATAAGCTGATTCACCGTACCGTCCTTTCAAACAAGGCCCACAAAATTGTCCCCTCACACCAATGCATTCACCCGATCTGCAAACAGTCTTAGTATCTTTAGTTTTCTGTCTGCACTGGTGGCAGGACGTTCCATTATAAGCGTCGTAAACTTTTCCGCTAGCCTTGGCAGCAATGTTGTCCAGCATTCTTTGTGTAATCTCATCTGGGGATGGTATAGTTGCAGGGTCATAGGTCGACTTGCTCATTCTCTGAACCCTTTTCCTCTTCGGCTCGTGATACTCCAATTCGGACTCGGCGCCGCTGTCGCTTTCGTTCTCCCCGTAATCCGGGCGCATTAAATCGATGTCTCTCTGGATAGGCCGAGACCAAGGGAACATCACCTTGATCGACCTTCTCTTCGGCACGACTATGTCATCGCCGTTGAAGTCATGCTCGTCGTCCTCCTCTTCCTCGTCGCTGTCAGCTTTGGATCGCTTTCGGCTGCGGGTGTTGTATTTTTTCTTGATGATGGACACTCTAGACACGCTGAACGTCGGCGAGCGCGCTCCCGAGCGTCGACCCCGTCGTGATCTTGGCGATGGCGCGCAGTTTTCCTTTTCTTCTAGTTTCGGCATGACTTCTTTCAATTGACTCAGCGCCTCGCCCAAAGTCGCTTTCATCTAAAACGCCAAAAGTCATTGCGAATTATTCGAAGGCAAAGTCGTCGAGAACGATTGATAAATGAATAAACCGTTGAGTTGTCACAACAATGTCAACAACCGTACACGAACGTGATCATTTAAAAGCGACGGTTTCAGAATAAATAAATATAACAACTTACGAAAGCCTCTCGGGCAGCAATGTTCCTCTGGCGCATGGCCTCGTAATCCTCGTCGTCGCTCATGATTACCGAGTCTTCGAATGGCAAATTAACAACTAAAGTTCAATTCCGAGCTGTTGCGTTTGGAAAAATTGCGAGGACGCGATGCGAATGTTGGCGAGGCAGTTCTGGCAATGCCCGAGCGTCTGTGAACTCCCGCCAAAAATCCTGTCCTTTCGGAGCACCTAAGGTCTGTTCGTTTGGGTTGCGTTGCCGCACGTGGTAAACGAGTGATTCGAATCGCTACATCTTTTTATATTTCATGATAATTTCGTTTTGTTGATCGATTATTAAAACGTCGCTTTTTGTTTAGGATTTCATATACTTTGTTGGTTGTTCAAGCTTAATATTTTGATAATCGCGAAAATATTCATACCAGCGCCGAAGCGTTAACAGACCTGTTTTAACAGACCTAACTTTCATTAAAAGGAGTCCGGAGCGCCGGGAGTGTGACGAGCAACAACAAAAAAATTAACGATAAAACATTCGCGTGGTTCGACTCATGGCGAAGCATCATTTTTTTTTCCATTCAAGCATAATATGACGTAGGTCGGCGGATTTTTCTGTACGTCAGAGTAAATACGTAAGGTTAAAATCGTCGAGCGTGGCGCGCAAAATCTGCCGCCGGAAATGAGAAGCGTCCATCTTGCGTCGTTCGAATAAACGAGCTGACGAACGTCTGCCGGTGCTTTTGTTGTTTCTCTCACTCGCGCGAGGCATATACACCGTGTGCGCGGCTCTCTCGCGATCTTTCAAAGTCGCCGCTTTTGCTCCGGAAACTCCGTTTTCCGACAACGTTAAATGCCAGCTTCAAATTGCTCCGCTCATTGCAAGAGAGAACGAGCGTCTATCAATTTTATTTTGCCTGGTGTGCGCCGTGTGCTTCTGCGGACTTACTGATGCGCTCCGGTTCTTCAGTGGATAAACAAGTTGAAATTTTGTTGAAATGCAACAAATTGTGTTGTAGACAGTAGTGTTTTATTTTGAGAGAACAATTTTTTGGTGATACTAGTTATTAAAGAGCCACCATGACTTCCCAACAGACTTCACCGCCAAAAAATATCAAGGAGCTGAGGTTACCTATATCTAGAGTCAAGACAATCATGAAAAGTTCTCCACAGGTGGAAGCAATTGGTCAGGATTGTTTGTTCCTTGTTGCAAAAGCAACGGTAAGTTTATTTAGTTTGCAGATCATTTAATTAATAAACTTGGTTTTTAGTGTTTATTAATTTTGGTTTAACTTTTTTTAGGAGTTATTTGTACATTATTTATCTGAAGAGGCTCATCAGAAATCAAACAAGGCAAATAGTTTAGAATACAAGCACTTGGCAGATGTGGTACAAACGTATGATACCCTTGAATTTCTCAGAGAAATTATGCCAAGAAAGATAACAGTGAGGCAGTTTAAAGAAATGATGGCTGAGAAAAATGACAGTTCCTCAGACTCGGATAGTGATAGCCAGTCAGATAGTGACTCTAACACTGATAGTGAAGATAAAGCTGAAAATGGAAACTCATCGGATAGCAGTCATGACAAAAAGAATGGCAATGAAGATTCATCAGAAAAGAGTAGTGAGAGCGAAAGTGAAGAAGAAACAAAAACCTAATTTTTTTTAGTAATTTATTTTTTTTTTATTTAAAAGAAGCTTAAACTTGGAATTGTACAAAGTTAAAAATAAGCTGTAAAGTTATAAGCTTTTCACTCTATTTTTATAACGCTGAGAAATTGTATTATGCACATGTAAAGTCAAAAGTATCAACTGTGAAGATTTGCTATTTATTCAATGACTTAATGAAATTATGTAATAATTAAGAATAAAAATTGATTCTTTTATTTCTACAAAGTTTTAATTTTAATTGTACAAATAATTACAATATCATTGTTTATAAGACAAAGCTTTATACAAAAAATTAATTATTTATACATCTTAAGATAATTATTGTGTTGGTAAAACAATAAGTTTTAAAAAGTTTGTGAAAAGCACTGTTTTTAATTATTTGCTTTCCAGCAAATAATTGAATCATGATTTTATTTAAAACATTTAATTACGTACTGCTCCTTTTTAAGATATTATTCTTGATGTGGTTTTTCCTCATAATCTTCACTAAGTTTCTTTGCTAAGAAATAAATTTCTGCAAGTGCTACTATCAAAGCACACATTATCCCAAGTAGAAGTCTGAATCCAAAGTCTAAATTACCAAGTATTAGTTCAATACCAATAAAACCAAAAGCAAAACCAGCAGCCACAGAAAAAATAAATTGTGCAACAGCTATAAGTTGTTTATTCATGACTTTAACTGAAAAATAAAAGTTTAATACAATTAAGTGTTTAATTGTCAATATTGAAGTAAACAAATTCTACTTTTTTAATTTATTTAAATTATTATCTTACTTTGATATCCTATACTGTCTTCTGGCATATGTTTCCTAGTTGCATCCACACCTTTAGTCATAGCTTTGTAATCTCTATTATCTTGTTGAGCTTTAAGTCTTTTTATTCTTGCTTCTAATTTGGGATCTCTTGGAGTAACTTTTGGCTGGGGTAACAATACATCACTGCTTTCTAAAAGATCATGAAGATAAACTTTTTTATTTTCACCATTAGGTTGCTTAGATAGCTGAGATTTCAACCATTTAATGTCATTAAGTAATAAAAGACAATCTGCTCTTTTCTGTTGTGGGCTATTTTTCAATAGTTTTATATTTTCTGGTAAATCCTTGACACTCTTTAAATTTTTAACAACATACTCAATAAGTTTTTGAGATGGCTTTATTTTTATATGGTAGTCCTCAATGGTTTCTATTGGCATTATTAGGCAGTATTGAAATTAAGCTTTAATGTGCAGCTTCTTCTCCAGGTCTGCATAAAAGCCTTGCAATTCTTTCTCTTTATCCAAAAACTCTTCGTCAGCTTTAGCACATCTATCTGTCATATCATTAATAAATCGCTCCCACTCTCCTTTTCTCACTGCTCTATTTCTCTGCAGTCTCTCAGCCTAGAAATTAAAAAAAAAAGGTTTACAATGCTAGCTGTATTCATTGCCATCCCGTGTAATCCAACAAATCAACTTACACTATCGAATTCGTGTTCCTTTTGAAGTACACTCTCACACATACTCAGTGCAACATCGAGGTTGACCTTGAGGCTCGGCAGGTGCTCATCTCCTAGTTGTATGGAGCGATCGAGGTGAGTCTGTCCCAGCTCCTGCGAGTACTCGAGAATCTTGAACAGTCGCGCGACCTCCCTGTCGTCCCGTCTATCCTGCAACACCGCGGTCAAAATGCACCTTATAGTACCTTGAATTATGTATTCGCCTGCGAGCTTTCACGCAGTGTCTAATAGACAGGGAGCAAAGTGTCAGAGTGTGGCGATAAATTTACCTGAAACTCTCGGAGAAAAAATGTGACCTCGCCCTGGACGAACGGCCGATGATCGAAAAGCCTGGACCAGATCTCGCCGGTGTCTGTACGTCGGAGTTGCGGAAAACAGAAAGCAGAGATAAGGTTACTGCGCTTACATGCCTCGGGCGGACTGGATCGGGTAAGCAGATAACAGGGCTTGGACAAGCCTACGCTGCACACCTTTTATTATGGCCGCCATGTCTGTCGTCGCGGACACATGACTTGTTCTTCTGCTAAGCCTCGGCCGAGGAGCACACTGCGGGCGCTGCTGCTGGAATACATAAACAGTAAACACACTGCGCCGCTCCTCTCCCGCAGTGGCGGTGGCGGCGCGCGCGGGGTTACATATACACACAGTCGCGCCCACGCACACAGATGCAGAGCGCGCCTGACAACCGTTCCTCCCACGCCAAAAAGTGTAACGCGGATACAGAGGACAGTGGT
Organism: Anagyrus pseudococci; assembly: GCA_030522585.1. Taxonomy (NCBI): domain Eukaryota; kingdom Metazoa; phylum Arthropoda; class Insecta; order Hymenoptera; family Encyrtidae; genus Anagyrus; species Anagyrus pseudococci. The sequence continues at coordinate 18,020 of JAPYYQ010000840.1, forward strand.
CGAGAGATGCAATTTCGAACGTGTCTGACTAAACAATCGTAAGGCCCGCAGGTGTTGGAGGCCGAAGAGATGAGATAGGACTAGCTCCGGTATTTTGGGGGGCACCTTCGGGCGCAGGCATGAAGGAGGAGTACGACCTGGAGTTCACCGACGAGTTCGTACACGTGCCGAAGGAGAGCAAGACGGGCATCCTCACGGCCACTGGCGCGTCCATCGGCATCAGGCCCCGGCCAGTGATCTGCAAGCCCGGCAATGTCAACGTCGCCAGCTGCAAGTCCGAGCCACTCGAGTCCAAGAATCATTGGGCACCCGGGGCCTGGCAGGACGCCACGCGCAAGAGCGCCTTTCAACCTTACAAGGCACGATAATGATTCGTTTTGTTTACGTTGCTCTCGTTCGATTTTGTTTGCTTTTTTTTTATTGGCATTTTTAACGAGGAATTTGTTTGCACAGCCTCCCACTTTACTGACTAATTTGCAAAGGGGGAACACTCAGACTGAAATCCCACTGCCCTACGGTGCTGGTAATGTTACTTTTTACACACTGGCTGGACAGGGTGAACTTACAGCTGATAATATTCATTCTGGTAATTTATGTTTATCTATAGTGGCTAAGTTGTTTATTTGGAAAATGTTTGAGTGTCCAATTAAATTTTAGGATCAGTTGATACTCCAGATGAAAATGGCTTGACAGGACTAATGTGGGCTGCTGGTTATGGCCAGCTGAGTAGTGCCAAGCTTCTGCTGCAAGCGGGAGCAGATCAAAACAAAAGGGGCTTGCAAGGACAAACTCCTTTGCATCTAGCTGCAGCTGCTGGGCATCATGATCTTGTTAAATTGTTGTTAAATCATGGTGCCGATCCAAATGCATGCGAAGATGTGAGTTTACTAATTAATAGAAGAATAAAAAAAAATAGAACTTTTTCATTTGTTTCTGTTTTATTATTTAAATAGCTTTGTTCTATTTTTATACAGGCTCATTATATTTACAGTTTGATGATTTAAAAACTATTTACTAATATTAAAATTCTTCACTAATTATATTAGGAAGGCAACACACCTTTAATTTATGGAGCACAGGGAGATCATCCACACGTTTGTCATGAACTTTTAACAAAAGGAGCAGATGTAACAATCTCTAATGTGCATGGAATCAATGCATATAAGGCTACTATTCTTAAAAATGCTTCAACAGGTATTAATTACATATTAATTACAAGTTAACAACAAAAATTCAGTACTTTTTTTAATAATTAATTTTTTTTTCAGCTAAAGCAGTGATAGAAAATTTCCTTATTCATAATATTGTAAACTTATCCCCTGACATATTTCAGTAATAAATAATACAAATTAGGTTATATTAATTATATTATCATTTGATAATTTAAGATCATTATCACACAAAACTTAATAAACATTTTTCTACTATTAATTTATAATTTTTATACAATTGTTTTTTGTCTTAATTATTCATTGTACTTAAATGATTAGATTAAGTTTTTTTACACCTTATTAAATAAGAATTACAAAAATAATCTTTTGAAAAAAAAAGAGTAAATAATATTAAAAATATTTCAAAAATGCTCACAATCATGTTTCCTCTGGAATTTCTAAAGTAGATTTGGAAGGATTGTGGTATAAGCCAGCCATAGCTTCTTGTAGAGCTCTCAAACAAGCAATGTTTGCTGCAAATCCACCTGCTTTCTCACATGTATTTTCTGCTCTCACATGAGCAATATATCCTTGAGTTTGAAGCTCTGACCAGCTGGGTGGAGGAGGTCCTTCAATCTCTTGAGTAAGAGGTGTATAGTGAAAAACTGGTCCATCATCAATTTTTGGTACTGGTAGAAAGGTTGAACTGGTCTGTTGCCTAAATTTGATCCCAGTACTGAAGCCTGTAACTTTAGAAGCAATTTTGCTTTCCTCTTTAGACGCCTGGAGAGATGAAGCAAACGACTGCACAATATTTTTTGCATCTCCTTCAGAGAACATAAGTTCATCGATAAGTGCCTCCTTGTCTCTAATTTTCTTCTTTTTCAGCTCCAGCTCCTGTTTAGCAAGCTCCAACCTTCTCTCTTCCTGCTCCATTTTTTCCATCTCTATAAGTTCCTCCAATTCGCTCTCCTTTTTGCCCATCTTCGATTTGTTCTTCATTATTTGTTCTCTGTTCTCGCGCTTGTAATTTTCGATTTTCTTATTCGTCTCCAGCACGTCGATGTTGTTGGACAGATTGTAAATGATGTTCTCGACCTCCTCCAAATAATCATCGAACTCTCGCTGATTGGCAAAATCCTCCTCCTTCTTGTTGAAATCCCGAAGGATGCGCTTGCGAATGTCAACCTCCTTCTCGACCGTTGCGTCTTCGTAAAGCTGGACGCGAAAGTTGACGCGCCTTAGTGCAGTCTGACATTCCGGACATGATCCAGAGCCTAAACCAACAAAACAATTCGATTAAACTTGGATTATATTTGGAGAAACTGAATATAAACAATAACGAACCTTTGAGAAAAAGCAAATCGACACAGCTTTCACATAGTGTGTGGCCGCACACGTTGACCATCAACTTTAACGAGGGGTTCCGGTACTTGGTCGTTTTGCATCTTGGACACGCTTGGTCCTCCATAATTGCTGCACTCACTACTTTCTATTCGTCCTTGACAAAACGTGCACCTCGGACTCAAGACACCGGCAATGTGTGTAAAAGTACACCGCAGAGGTTAGATTAGATGCATGCTCGCACCGGTTCGCGCGGTGTGTTTGTATGTGTGTGTCGAGTGCATATGGAAGACCTAACCTTACGCGACACCAATAACAAGCAGACGGAAAAAGTACTGTCCACTGCTGTGTGCTAAAAAGAATTTGCAACTTTGCGAACGACAGATTTTTATCTTCTTCGCGAATATCTCAGGTGAATTATAGCCTCATCATCCCGTTGCATTAGCTTATCTTGAGCCGAGACGCGGGCCTTTAAATTAACCTTGTTAAAGAAAATCATTTGTTCTCGGATAAACACAGGTAGTTGAACCGCGCCACGTCGCAACGCAGGATGCTGGGCAATCCGAAAGTGCTGATAATAGGAGCTGGAGCTGCTGGTATCGCTGCAGCTGCTCGTCTCGTTGAAAAGGGCATCCAGAATCTTGTGATACTTGAGGCAAAGAACCGGATTGGTGGAAGGATTCATACTGTCAAGTTCTGTTAGTAGTTAAGTAAACAAAGTCTTAAAGCAGCTTTTCACCTTGAACATGTTATTTCTTTTGTTTCAGCGGAAAATGTTGTTGAAATTGGAGCTCAATGGTGTCATGGAGAGACTGACAATGTTGTATATAAACTTGCATCACCTCATGATCTATTGGCATCCTCAAAGTATATCAATGATTATACAAAACATATTTTTGTCAATTCATTGGGTGAAATCTTATCACAAGCAGAGAGTGCAGAAGCTTTGAGAATCTATCATAAAATCTGTGATGAGGAAGATGAGGTAGAATTAAAACCTAGAACCACTTATGGAGAATATTTTACTGAAAGGTCAGTATTTTTTCTTTTTTCTACTTTTTGCTATTTATTACTCAAATGAATTAATAGCTTATAATTTTTACAGATTTAACAAAGAAATTGAAAATAATTCACTAATATCCAAAGACAAAGCTGAACAAATTTTAAATTGGATACATAATTATCACAATAGCATTGACTGTTCGGATTCTTGGTTTGATGTATCTGCTTCAAGATTAAGAGATTATAAGGTTTGTGAAGGTGATCCTTTGTTAAATTGGAAAACCAATGGATATTCAAAATTATTTGATCTATTAACTGTGAGTTTGAAATTTAATATTTAAAATACTAGAATTTTATAAAATATTTTATTAATTTTAAATGATTTTTCTAGAAACGTTTTCCTGATGCTACAAAGCAGCTTCCAGTATTTGAAAAAATATTATTTAATAAAGAAGTTCAACTTATTGACTATTCAGGAAATGATGTAAAGGTCACAACTTCTGATGGCTCAGTATACAAAGCTTCTAATGTAATTTTCACTCCATCTTTAGGAGTATTACAAGAACAATGCTTGACACTTTTTAAGCCTGCTTTACCACAATCTAAAATAAAAGCAATTAAGGTTTTTATATAATTTATATTTTTTACAAAGTGGAATGGACTATAATTTTTTAAATTTAATATTATTTTAAGGGATTTGCTATAGGAGTAGCAGACAAAATTTTCCTTGAATTTCCATACAGATGGTGGCCTGAAAATACAGGAGCATTTTCATTTATGTGGTCTGAAAGTCAAAAAAAAGATTTTTTGGAGCAATATGGCAAGGTTGTTTTAAAATTTGTATAAATTATAATTATTATTTCTTGTTATTAATTTCCATTCTAATTATTTTAGGATAAATATTGGCTATGTGATATATTTCAATTTTTTACTGTTGACTGCCAACCTAGACTACTAAATGGTTGGATTGTTGGGCCTAATGCAAAGTATATGGAGTCATTATCAGATGAAAAAGTATTAGAAGAATTTTACTTTTTATTAAAAAAGTTTTTAGGTCATGTTTATGATATTCCTAAACCTCAAGCAATTTTAAGGTATTTATTTTTTTACATAATATATTATACTGTAATAATTTTAAACTAAATATAAAATTTCCATATTTAGATCAAATTGGTATAGTGATAAGCATTTTAGAGGATCATATACTTATAGAAATATGCAAAGTGAAATTTTAAACATTACAAGTAAGGACTTGTATGAACCTATAAGAACTACTAATAATAAACCAGTAAGAAAAAATTTTACCTAATATTTTGATAAAAAATACTAAATAATTTCATTTTTTACATTTACATTTTATGCTACAGGCCATTTTATTTGCTGGTGAAGCCACCAGTGAACAATATTATTCCACAGTTCATGGTGCAATTGAAACAGGATTCAGAGAAGCTGATAGACTCCTTGATTATTATGGGTGAGAATTTTTAAAGAGAAAATTTTTATTCAAATTGGATTGTTTATAAAAAATTATTTTGTTTTTAGATGTCTAAAACCTCGCCTCTAAGAATTTTGCAGATGAGTAAAAATAATTATTTTGAATAAATAAGAGATATATTTTTATTACTTTACATAAGTCACAAAAGTAGCAAATGAGGCTATAAATTTACCAGGAGATTTATTAAGATGTCATTTTATTGATAAGTTGAGTGCAATGAAGTATATTGGATTGTCTTTAATTCAAACCATTTTTTTAAAACCGGCATTTGATTTCATAAAGTTGGTATCAATGCAGTTTCACACACGCATATATATGTATATATATATATATATATATATATATATATATATATATATATGCATAGGTTACAAATAAATATAACCTTAAAAAGTATATTGCCGGGCGCGTCAACGCGTTTACTGCAAAAATGTAAACATTTGAGCAAATTATTTGCGTTGCCAAAAAGAAAATAATTTAGCCAAGAGAACAAATCAGTGCTACTTAAGAAATTAAAGTGTCTCGAAAAATGGCAGCTCCAAATGACAGCGATACTTTAAAACGTGATCCCGATTATTATGTGCCAAGTGAAAGCTGTGCAACAAACAAAAACGTTCTCGAAGAAAATGCTCGTTCTAATACAGCGAAAAAAATATCTGCTATTGTAGAAGCTGAATTTTTGAAGGAGATAGATAGTAAAAAAGCTGAGATTTTTAATATATTTAAGGCTTTAACAAAAGCAACGAAAATGATGCATTATCTACGCTTTGCCATAGTCACTGATTATTATAATAAAGGACAACTTAATGAAGATGGTCCTGAGTCACTGAAACAAACACGTCCTCATCCAACAGTAAATGCACCAAAAAGAAAAGTGCCATTTGTTGATATGGCTGATCAGTATACTTGTCTTGCTGAATTAGGTATAAAACAAGAAAGTAAGAATAGTAAGTTTACTGACGATTTTATAGTTCCAAGTGACATAAGCTCCCAGATTGATGCAGAACAAGTAAAAGAAAGTAGCAATGAAACAAATAAATTAGAAAATAAAGGTCAAGATAAACAAATTTCAAAAGAAATAATTGATGTACCTTCTTCCATTAGTTCCAATTATAAAACAAGAAAAAGAATCATTGTAGGAAATATATCAAAGTGGATTTCACCTGAATTTAGAGAAAAAAGTGATATTACTCATAAGTGGACAATTTATGTAAGGGATGTTGAAAAAAGTGACCTTAGTTCAATTATATCAAAAGTAAGATTTTTTTTGCATTCCAGTTATAGACCCAATGATGTCATTGAACTAACAACCTCTCCTTTTCACTTAAGTAGGCTTGGTTGGGGTGAATTTCCTGTGAGAGTTCAGTTACATTTTGCAAATGGTATCAACAAACCCGTTGATATTATTCATCAATTAAAGTTAGATCAAACATATACAGGTTTGCAAACCTTGGGTATGGAAACTGTTGTTGATATTTATCTATCAACAAAGAAACTTTTAGCTGTACCTGATGCAATAGAGAATTTTGATGATGACATGAACTGTGATGATAATAGTAAGGCAGAGTCAAAATTAACTTTATTATTAAAAGATAGACTTAATCATAGTAAAGATGAGAATATAACTATACTTCATGATGTTCCAATGGATCATGACTATGTAAATATTAATTCAAAATCTGATAATGAATCATCAAATCAATCAATGCCTCAGGAAGAGGAGGAGGAGGAAAAAGAAGACGTATTGGATGAAAACAGCCTAGACACAGAAAATGAAAATTCATCATCTACTTTGAAGCAATTGAATAATAAAAGTACTGCAATTACAGGTATCAATTTTGAACCTCATGATTATTCGCAACATTCTTCAAATAGCTCAACAGCAACAAAGGATAAACCTCATTCCAAGCGTTTAATAAAAGAGGAAAGCCTCGAGGCTCTGGTAGCCGCATTAAACAGCAGCAAAATAACAGATACTACAAGCTTGCTGAGGACCGTCGCATTGCTAACACCCATGATCACCGAACGTGCCTCCGAACCCTCATACAAAACTCTCCACCCCTACGCCAGTGAAAGCTACTCAGCCTTTTTGGAGCATCGGACGCCGAAACAATACGCAATGGAGCGTCAGCGTGCGGTGCGCGCCCTTGAAATCATATCTCGCTCGAATCACCACAGGACCAACTTGACCGCGTGGGATTTCATCTCCTGGGCCAGGCGCTACGGGTACACGCCTCTGTTAAAAAGCTCGCGCCGGAAGCGGAGCAGCATCAAGGAGGAGGATAGGCCCGACAGCACGACAACGCTGGAGGATCAGGTGCAGGAGTGGCTGGCCAATTTGGAGAGCTCAAACGCGGTCGACGAGGATGACGTGGAGGTGGACATACTAGCATTGCCATCAACCCCGGCTCGGCCTGCTCGACGACCCAGTCCTCCCCGTCCGAAAGAACCGGCAGATTTGCTCGACCAGCCATCGGCTAGGCTGCAAGAGTACGCTCGCGGAGTGGCGGAGAGCCGAGGGCACGAGCTGACAATCGAGGAGCTGGAGCCCGGTATCGCACACGCCAGTGCGAGTCTCCTCGTTGGCCTAGCCACCGAGCGCCTCGTCGAGGAGTTATTGAGGCTTTCTCTTGGGAGCGCGTTTGACAGGTCGGCCGGCTCTGAGCTTGACAACCTCGTGATCGAGCCTGACGATGTGCGTACGGCACTGCTCAAACGCAACGAGTTTCAGATACTCTCTAACCACGGCCTTGGATCCGACGAGTGATAAACACGTTCTCTAGACCGAGGGAGCTTCGATAGAACTAACACCGCAGAGTGTAACGCGTCGTTTTCGTGAATCATTGTTTTTGACTTTATTCTTTGTTTTCTTTTAACCAACTCATGTTTTACTAGGTCGCCAGCCGGGAGAGTGATTTGTTTGTAATTTAAATTTTATAAAGCGCAAAGTATTGTGTAAATGTTAAAGCTATAATCATTGCATTTCGCTAATCTGTTTTTATGTAATTTTTATTGTAATGAATAATTTGAAAAAAAAGCAGTTATTGTTAATTTATTTCGTACGACGTATACTTTGTACGAATAGACCCCAACGAAAATTATTTATCCAGCTTAACATCATGCGGTGTATCGTTTTTAATTAAAAAATATTGTACAGTCTCTGGAGTCTCGAAGAAATAATTGCCGCGCAGCGAGCAGTATATATCAATTGCAGGCTTATATATTTGCTAATTAACAGGACACCGAGCGTAATTCAAGCGTAATTCATAGTAATTTTCTCATGACACGTTTAACAAAGAAAATTGTTTCTCGTTATCTTATTTATCGCGTTGCACAACTCTGTCTCGTTACTCCTAAAAAAGTTCCCCCAAAATTACAAATTTTTCACGCGCGAAACACATGCACACGTCTCCATATCCCAAAATTCCCATAAAACCTTATCTGGTTAAAAGCTACCACCAATTAAAGCCACATCAGAGAGGGAAAAAGGAGAGGGAGTAACGTTTCCCGATAAGCGGAAAAACCCGCTTATCCTCAATTGAGAACTCGTTTCCCCTATCCCCGGCAAACGAACTCTCGATTCAGCGGGGCAAGCATTATATAGAAAGTCGCCGCGCCACGTTTTCCCTCGTGTTGCGTTTTAAAAAGATTAAGCAGAGCTCTCGTCTATTTATCGTTAGGGAATTTGCCGACGTATATAAACAGGTAGCGTTGTATTATATCGGGCACAAGTGCGCTCCGAAAAATCACGTCACGTACGCTCGTAAACCGAAGCGATATTATATAGGTATTACGTAAGCATCATCGCAGTCCTTATGTGTCAGTTTGGCTTCGGCTTTATTTCCCGTAGAGCTAATTGCGAAATAATGTGCATATAGCGAGTGACGTTGTAATCTTTAATTATTTTCCTTTCCACGCGGCTTATTATATATCCTATAGAACATTTCTTTGGATACTCGGACGATGCGTCATTAAATGAGCGATAATATATTGAAACTATTTTCGAGTGCCAATGGATGGCTCTTTCAAGTATTATAACGTATATCGCCTGTTCGTTTGAGAAGTGGAATGTTTTTGTCGAGATTAATGTACATACGCAACTATTTATGAAGAGCGAGAGAGAGAGAGAGAGACTGTAGGTCTTATCGAAAACGTTTAAACGCGCGTTCGTGTAATAATTATATTGTTTGCCGCAATTATTATTACAGCGAAATTTAAAATATTTTCGTTATTAATTTAATAAAACTCTAAGTATCAATTTTTTTTACAGATTTCGATTAGTTTTTAATTTTAAAAAAATATATATATCTCGCTCGTTAACAAAGTTTATATACTCAATCAATGGAGAGTCGAATACACACGTTTCCTTAAAGTATCATATCGCAAAATAAAGTAAACACACGCGCTGGAGATTGTAATTCGTTTTATATTTTGATAAAACCAAAAGAAGATTTCATTAGCATATGTTTGTAAAAATGACTTATCGTTTTTGGAGATTCCAAAACTTTATACGTATACGCACTCGAGAGAGCGAAGCACAGAGGAGATAGAAATTTTTTTAATATCGAGCGTTCGCATTTTAAGCCAATCCCAATGTTACAGCTGTGAATCAAAATTAAAAAAAAAACTTATGGAAAAAAAATAACGATAATAGTGTTATCGAACGTTGAACTTGCGTTAAAAGAAATTGGGAAACACAGTCTCGGTGTTATTATTCGTAAATTTTGAAAATACTACGCGTAATATAAAAAAACTCCAATATCATCAAACGTCCCTATTAAATAGGCAATATGTTGGCCATATACGCGTAGCAGCTTCGAAGCAATTATTTAAATCTTTAGCTCTCAATATGCGCCCCTTGCTCGGTTTAAAAATAATATCATAGCATACGTATATATATATATGCCATAGCGTTGATGATTAAACATCCGCCGTGTAAGAGCAGCATGAAAAGTGCGCCGCGCCGTGTAGCAAGTGCATGTATGTATACATATATACACGTGGCGCGCACACCTGCTTGACCGCACGTTCCGGTCTCGGTAGCGTGCGATGACGGGATGAGCGAGGAGAGGGAGCAGAGAGAGAGAGAGAGAGAGAGAGCGCTCTCTCGGTGCTCCTCCCGTCCTCTGAGCTCGGAGCGTCATTGCCGCATTTGGAGCGAAAGCTGCAGGTGGTCGCGCGCGCGTCGTGCTCAAGACTCAAGACATCGGACACATATCCAGTTAGCACGTCATATACATCAGCACCAACAATAACAACAACAACAACAGCAGCAGCAGCAGAGCAGCTGTAGCAGTGCGGGCTAACCTTATGCGGTAACGCGCAATTCGAATCCCGCAGCAGGGATGGAGGTGAGGCGGCTCGACCGCCGACTCCTCGCCGTCCTAGCTCTGCTCGGCTCTCTCGGCCTGCTCGCTTGGCCGGCGGCTGCCAATGTCATCCCCCAAGCTGGCGGCGACGAGCCGCAGAAGCAGGAGGGCCTCTACGCCGAGTCCGATGGCGTCTACGTCCTCAACGCGACGAGCTTCAAGCCCTTCGTGCACGAGACCGGCCGTGCCTGGATCGTCGAGTTCTACAACAGCTGGTGTGGATTTTGCAGACGATTCGCGCCTTACTGGAAGCGCTTCGCTCGTAGCGTTTACGGTGAGTTTAATACTTTATTCGCAACGCGCCCCTCGATCATGTTTCAAATTCTTTTCACTGGGGAGGTCTGGTTCATTCGTGTGAATGTGTTAATTAAATTTTACCAATGACAATTGCATTATGTAATGTTGTGCTTTGATGGAACTGTCGAGTTGTCCTTATTGACGTATGTGTATATACTCTTTGGATGTACTTGGCACTCGTGCTGCTGATTGCTGGACAATTGCAAGTTACGGAGGGCATCATTCAGCTCTTGGTGTTATGTAGGCTAGGATGATTTACAAATTATTTGGCTGATTAATGTGCCCTGGTCTTTAGAAACATCAGCAGTTGCTTTAGAATGTTGATTTGTGTTTGCTTTTCTCATCTGATTTAGTCTCATTCAACTTATAAAGGATATCTTTATTTTTAATTTTTATTTGGAATATATTGGAATAAGTTGAATTTCACCGTAAGTGTAGTGAAGTGAATATAAAATTTTTTATTTAAAAAAATTATTTTTTTGTATTTACTATTTTTCAATATACATTATTATTTTAATTTGTTTTATAATCTTATTTTGTAGGTTCAATTATTAAGATATTAAAAGGGAATTTCTCAATCATTATGCTAATAAAATAAGTCATCCAAATATTTATCATCATCAAATTCAAGAATTTGTTTAAACAAAATTTCATGCTTTTCCTGTCACCAATTCTTTTATATTTATTTATTACTATTTAACATATTAATTGTAATATTTTCAATTATTTTTTAGATTGGAGAGATGTAGTATCTATTGGAGTTATTGACTGTGCAGATGATGACAACAATCCTGTTTGTAGAGAATATGAAGTTATGGCATATCCAACCGTAAGATTTTTCCATAGAAGGTCAAATAATGATAAATTGGGTGTTAATTTGCAAAAAGATTTTGATGAAATATATTTGAGACAAAGATTAATTGATCAGTTAATAAAGGATGAACAAGATCAAGAGGCAGGTCCAAATTGGCCAAATTTGGTACCATACAGGTTTGTAACTTTTCCATTTTCATATTAAATTTATAATATTTTATAATGATTTACAGCATTAACTAACATTGAATTTTTTAATTTAGGAACAGTGAAATTAAAACTTTATGGGAAGGAGTTCCAGACAGTATTAAATATCAATTTTTAATTTTTGAAAATCCCGATGATTATGTAGGAGCTGAAGTTATTTTAGATTTACACAGATTGAAAGTAACAAAAATACGAAGAATAACAACAAATAATTTAGTTCTTAAAAATGAATTCAAAGTTACTAAATTTCCAACTGTATTTGCTATTGATAGAAATGATTCACAAATAGATCTGAAAGTTAGTGTTCTTGATCGAAAAGAAATTGTAAAAGCTATTAAGTCATATTTAGAATCAAAGGGTATATCTACAGAACTGGAGAATATTGAGAATGATTTAACACTACCTGATCTTGATATTCCAGTTAAGAAAGAAGATGAAGAAGAAGTTTTAGTCATACGAGACAAGCTTTATTTATTAGATTTGGAAGCTACTCTGCGCTACTCACTAAATAATGAAATCTCTTTATCTCCAATTATATCTGGTGAAAAAATGACTGCACTCAAGAATTACTTGACATTGTTACGCAGGTACTTCCCAGTTCATATACCAGGAACTGCACATTTCTTGGATGCAATGAAAGAAGTGGTAGAATCTAGAAGTAACATAACTGGAAAGGAATTCAAAGAACAACTAAAATTAAAAGAAAAGGGTCTAGCGCCAGTATACTCCGCACCAAAGACGTGGTACGGTTGTAAGGGTAGTTCTCCAACTTATCGAGGCTATCCTTGTGGTCTGTGGACATTATTCCATACCTTAACTGTAAGGGCCTCGATAGAAAAGGAGTTGGATGGCGATGAGTTGGTATTCGCTGGAAACCAAATGGCAGTTCTACCTGTTATGCATGGCTATATAAAGAATTTCTTCGGTTGTACCGACTGTGCGCAACACTTCCAGGGGATGGCAGCTGAGCGCCAACTGTTCGAGCAAGCGAACACTCGTAGTTTAAACGATGACGTACTGTGGTTGTGGCGCGCGCACAACCAGGTAAACGAACGGCTTGCCGGTGACGAGACCGAGGACCCTCGTCACAAAAAGATCCAGTATCCCGAGGCGAAAAACTGTCCCTCCTGTCGCTTTACCAATGGCAGTTGGGACACATCTGAGGTCCTAAAGTATCTTAAAGACAAGTACGGCAATGTGAAATTCCACGGCATTAACGAAGATCAGTTACGGCGTGAAATTAGCATGAACTCAGTGAATTCGGGAGCAAGCCTGCGCAAACTTGGCTGGGACTTCACAATATTCGACTTCAGCATTTGCGTTGTCCTTTACGTGATCTCAGCCGCTATACTCATCCTCGTGTGTGCCAAGTTCGCTTACAAAAGAACTTACAAAAAGAGGATATCGTTCCAGAATTTGTTCGGTTTTGTGTAAGATTTATGAAAAAAGGTTCATTGAAGATGAATGAACTTGCAATTATTGTTCGAGAGTTTGATACTTTGCAAAACTATAAGTCTTGAGTGTACATGTTGTAAATTTTTATTATGATAAGTACAAGAGATACTGATTTACATTTTGTACAAAGATTGTGACGTAATCTCGGTTTTTTTAAAAAAAAGCGCGTTAAGATTTGTTATGGAATGTAAAAAATGCAAGACTCAGATTTTACATTCACGAATTGACACGTTCAGCTGGATGTTTATAATTATACGTATTTGCTGAAGCCATTACACTTTTATTAATTGTGTGTGACTTTTATTTAAATTTTATAATATTTTTTAATGAATTTTTATCTAACGATTTCTAATAACTTATTATCGGCAATGTAAACATCGAGTCATATTAGAAAAATCTCTTTTAACTTTATTAATAGTTTAAAATAATTAACGACTTATTTTAAATGAAATAATACATAATTTAATGTTTTTAAATAATTTTTAACTACTATTGTTTATTTCAATCGCGTATATAGGCTAATCAAATAAATGTTAAAAATGCACAAATGTAGAAATTTTTAACGTTATATTATCAAATTTGATAAGTATTTTTTTAATTCTTATATTTATTGATAAGAAATTTTATATCTGTAGATTATTTCCAATTCAATTCTTTTAATCTTTTAAAAACTTTCACTACTACGAAATTTTTACAAAGCCCTTGAAAAATACTTTTTCTAGTAAGCTTATTTTTATTTTTAAATTTTTCAAATTTTATATTGTACAATCATTTTGCAATTTTAATTTTTAAAATAAGCTTATCTACCAGTCAAACATTACGATTTTCAAGATTATGAAAATAATAAAATTTTAAATATATTTAAAACGCGTCAATTAAAGAAAAATAAGTGAGAAAACACGAAGCTTCCAATAACTGCGTTACTTTATTGTGATTTTAATCGAAATAAGGCATTCAATATATTATTCTGAACACTTTACTTTTACCAGTTAACGAAATATTTTAAAGAATTTTATACAAACGTTTTATGAGCCGTACATCAAGTAACAACAGCCGAGTCTAAATATTAATTTTTCAGCATTTGAGAAAGGTAGCTTTCCTCATCGAACTGTATAGTAAACAACTGACCGAGATAAACATGTGATCGCCAAATAATAGCCTTAGCATAAGTTTATTAAAACATTACGTTAATTGTACAATGTATACTATTAAATCAACTGACCAATCAAAAAAAAAAAAAATAACAGAAAAAAAAGAAATCAAGTGAGTTAACGAATTATTTGCCCACCAGTGCACATCTCCACTCGTCCTACCGTTTTATCCTCCAACCAGGAACGAAACCTTCTTATCCTGTTGTCGACTCCGTAAACATCATCGCCACGTGCTCGCAGGTTAATTATTTATATTGTCCTCCGGTCGGTTCTCGGCCAGTACGGAGCAGTGGCTTAATCAGTAGTCGAATAAATTTTGGTCGCTCGGCGTCTGCCACATGGCACTTGACAACATAACGAGAATGCGGAGAGCCTAGAATGCCGAGAGCCGATAATGTCATTCGGGTTCTTGTACGATTAACGTTGTCGCGGAATAGTCCTGCTCGGTGAGCTCGGTTAATCCCCCGAGCATGTATTTCGTTTGCACGACAGTCAGACTTACGGAATACTGGAATCGCAAAAACGTCGGGTTAGTGAGGATGTGGATTTTTCAAAAGTTTGAGCCTCGATTTGGAGGTATACGGTTGATAAATACTTACGATCATCACTTTGCCAACTTGTCTGACTACGAATAAAATGAAGGGTTGCGAATACTGGATTACCACTTCTAAGACTATGGAGAAGGCGTATAATGCACCGAATAAGCCGCTTAGCGTTACGAGGACTATCAGTTCGATCACGCTACCGAGGTACTGTAATTAAGAGTTGTTATACATAGCCATTTGATTTTTCACAATCAATGGTTGAATAACGTGAGACGATCTTATTGGTACGTGCGACTTACACCGAGAAAAGACATTTTGGAATTTTTTTATTATTTTTTTCTTCCGTTTTGATTAATTTTTTTATTTTTCGTCATAAGTACATCGTTACTTGAAATTTTTTAATATTTTTTCTCATAATTTCGTTATTCTAACCTTAAGAATGGCACGAAGAATTTTGAGTAACTGAAGGCAATTTCATTGTTTTTCACGTGTTCCTCGTTTTTTCATAAATACTGATCGAAAAATACGACAAATTTCTACAGTTACCTTTAAACCGAATGATTTTAATTCTATCACTTGTAAAAGTGTAGCTTGGATTTTGTATTAGAAAATAGTGAAATAAAAAATTTCCAAGTATATCTTTAAAAATAGCAAGAACATTAAAGCCAGCTTCTCATCGAAATTGCCTTTAAAAAAACAATTTCACTTTTAAATTAAAAAAAGAAAATGTACAGCCGAAAAAGAATCCATTACATCATGCTGTTTTATTAACGAAAATGCATCATCTTTCCCTCTCCCCCCCTCCCCAATAAAAACACATCATTCAATTATTCGAAATTAAAAAATACGTAAAACCGTCGTCAGCCTATTCAAACGAGATCAGCATAAAATGATCGATCGGTTAAACGTTATTTCTTCAAAATTGTCTCGCGCTTCTCCCCTTCACGCTCATCCCAGCTCACGCGCCCTAACTTCTTTTTTTCCGGCGTTCCTTCCTCATTCTTTTCCTGCGCTCCCACTTTCGCTCCTGGGCATGCCAGACAACTTTCGTAATATGACTAGCGAGTAGATGCCTTGCTAGCACGCTGAAGGCACGCGGAAAATAAATTTTTTTTTCAAGGGGGAACAAAGAAAAATTGTTTCGTTGACGATTAAAAACTCACGTGAAGTGAGTTTGGCTGTTTCTCGGTCGAGCTTAAATAAAGTTTACGTTGATAATTGATGTTTAATAAAGATAATACGATATTTTCTTTTATTTGTATAAGTATTCAACGAAAAGATTAATATATTTTAAAATTTTCATTACAGGACTAAAAGACCCAGACCAAATTAACAAAAAGATGGATCATAACTCACTCACATCTCATCATCGCTGCATTCCATTCATCCAAAGCGGTTGGAAAAGCCAAATAAGTCGAGCTTTCCTTACCATCGCACAAGTAAGTACCTCACTTATTTACACAGTCGCGTCAATCATAATGAACCGATACATATCAAACATGAGTGTCCCACAAAAATATCCACCGCAAATGCAATTTTACGGACTTGTGCAGTGCGGAGTCTAGTCTCGAGAAACAAAACCACCACAGTCCTTTTTCCCGCTCGAATTTCCGGGGAACGTCGTCGCTCCCGATCTGTTTTCTTTCTATTCCCGTGTGCAGTTCTCTCTCTTTCTCTCTCGGCAATCAGAGCGTGGAGCGCTAGCAGGAGCGGCTGTTTATTTTCTCTCCCTTTGAACTCGAATAAATTGGCAAATTAGACTTTGCGAGACGCGGGCCGCACCGATGGCACAAGCCGCTTCGGTAAAAGGCTGCGCGACTTCTTCTTTTTTGCGTCTTTATTTTTTTTTATTTCTTGTCTTCGCTATACCGGCGAGCCTCTTGAAGATGAAAATCTGAGAGTCTTGGGGTTGGCCGAAAGAAACGCGTCCTAGTTTTTTTCAAATTAGCCAATTTCGTCGACCTGCGGTGAATCGTTTCAGTATTGCGGTGTGTACAGCCATTTCGCGTGATTAAAGACAAACAGTATAAGCAATGCAGGTTTTCAGTCTTATATGCAGTATACACAGCGGTAGGCATTCAATAACCGTTGGCACTTCACCGAATTTTTTTTCCTCTATCCTCGAGTCCACTTGCTACACAGTCAATCAATTTATCCCCCACGCATACGCAACGCGTGTATAATATAAGTTCGCCAATGTGCCTCTCTCGATGCCAAACAACAGCTGGCTCGTGTGCGCTCGCGCGCGTGCGACTTCACTTTAGGTGAGGTCAACTGCTCTCTCTTACTCTCATACAGCTCCCAAGGCTCTGCGCACGTGTTGTTTGTGTGTGTGTGTGTACTTCCTCGTGGAGAAATCAAGGAATTAAAGCGTCGCAACAGCTGAATAGGTTCTCAATATGCTGGGGGGGGGGGGAGAGGGTAAAAGTTATACGGCGACGATTTTCGCTTTACGACTTGATCAAAGTCGTTCGGACGGCCCAGGCGCGCAAGTTATGTATACCACGAGACTCAATGGCCAATGTCAAAGTCGACGTTTACCGGTATGTGCGCTCGGAAGCTTACGGCTTATGTCGGAGAGAGAGAGAAGTCGAAGTTGTCGTTAACGAAGCGAAATCGGCTTTCGGAGTCGACACGTGCGCGGCTGAATAGCACCCCGGCTAATAAAACTGGCTGGAATTGGGGAATTAAAGTCGAGCAAGTGCATATCGCGATTTTTTTAAAATAAATTTCATCTCTCGGAAAATTGTAAGAGCCACAAGGGGGGGGGGGAGAATAGGAATTAGCCGCGGTAGAGCCACTCGTGAAAGACGTCGACGCGCGGTTATTCAGGATAAATGCGTACAGTCAGCGGTATACATCCCCTCTGCTCTGCGCGAGGGAGAGAATTTAATAGACGCGGCTCTGGGGTGTAAGACAGCCCGGGTAAATGGCAGGAAGAAACGCTTTCAGTTTAAAGGGGATTTGAAAGGGGGAAAAGGAAAATAGAACATAGCGCGGCCCGAGTCTTACGGACTTTGTTGCGCGCGCTCGCTCTCTCTTTTTCTTTAAGAACTACCTGCTTTATTACCCTTCTTTGCGCTTTCCATTTTAATTTTCAATTAAGAGAACATCGGGAGATAAACTAATTTCGCTATGAGCTTCTACGCGCCTTTTGTCTATTGTCGAATTAATGAAATTTATAGTCCTATTGTTCGGAAGTTGCTATCTTTTATAATTCAGTGATATTAATTTTGATAGAGGACAATATTCATAAAAAAATTAACTTATAAATCGAGTTTTGTTATACGATGCAAATTAAAATATTTTTAGCTCAATCAAAGTATATAAAAAAACATCCGCGTTTATCGATTTGCAAGTGTATATCTGGCGGTTAAATATCGATTAGCAAGTTATACTTACGTAAAGCTGAAAATATTTATTGCTTTCCGCGGCGGAGAAAGAGAAAAAAAGACACATCAAGAGTATACGACGAAACAGCGTAGTCAGTTTCATTTTAGTTCTTCAAGTTTCGCATCGCATTCATCAAATGTCCAAATGAGTTTTTCTCTCTTTCCTGCTCTCGTAGTAGCTGCAGAAGTTAGGATATCAATAGTTAAACTACTGAATTATTGAAATTGAGGGGAAAAAAGAAAAGTTCCTCTTGCTATAAACTTCGATTGCATTTTTTAATAAAAATGATTTGATATTAGTTCAATAATGTATGGTTAAATAGTAAAAGAGTTTGTAGTTAAATATCATATGGTATTCTAAATCATCGATATGTACTAATTAATATTATTCTTGAAACCATATATAAAATTTAATCTATACAGTTACACCTTTGCTTTAAAATTCCCCGTACACCTTAAGAAAACGTCCCTCATTGATACATTCCAATCGATTCCAGCATCCGAACCCTTGTACTACCCAGCACATCCGTACCCCACAGTTAAACCTCTCTCACCTCTTCATACACACGCGCGCACATACCCAAAGGATGAAGCCCATTGTAGGCAGTTCAGGCAAATGCAGGACTCGAAGGAGCATACTTACCCGGGTAATTCGCGCACGAGGAGACAATCGTCGGCCTCGACAACAGCTCCGAACTCTCGGAGCGCGTGTACTTCGAGGCGCACTCGCGAGTATACGCAAAGACAATGGTAAGGATAAAGAGCGACGCGCTTGAAGATACATTAGCCGAGGCCGAGGAGGAGGAAGAAAAAAAGATCACTCGGCTGAGCAAGAGGTAGGAGAACGAGGGAATAACGCGTACATATATGGAGTGTGTGCACGTGGCAAGGTCGACCGGAAGTGCTATAGCCCACCCGGACGGCCTTGCGAGACGTCGAGGAAGTTCAGCGGGTTGACGCCGCGTGTCGAATCGCGGGGGGATATACGTCCGCAGTAATTGCGACTACTGGGCAATCGTGTTCGGCGAAGGGATATGTATCGCTGTAGACGCGTGACAGATCGATCGCCCCTTTCTCCGACTTTTGCACAGCTTGCAAATTGCTTGGCAGCGATATACGAGAAGCTGAAACTCATGTGTATCGGTGTAACTTTTTAATGCATCCTGCAGCCGGGCAAGATGCCTTTCTATGGTTATACGCGTAGCTTTGACGATTGTCCGGCATTGAAGGTCGCGGTTATTTTACAGGCTTTCTCTCTGTGTCGATAGATATTTGATGTCCGCCCACGTGTGATGGCCCATTATCTTTGTATTGCGCGGAGAAGGTATAGCAATTTATATACTGTATTTGTGCAGTGGAACATTGTATATTCTGAACGCGGGGATTTACAAAGTCAGAAGGTTGTTTTTGCGTTAAAGCTGCTCTCTTTTTTTCTCTTAATTCAAATTTAAACATTTGACTCGTCTGACGCGAACTACAAAGGCAACGTTAAATTATGCTTTTACGTTTTCGGTACGCGCGCGACTATACTTTTTCTCCGATGATCGAATGAATATTTCATTAAGAATGAAAAATTGCACTCGCCGAGGGTAGAAAGAGACAGAGGTGCGCATTAAGCTAATTTAACTGTTAATCAAATCGGGAAAGGCAACGAGAGAAGGATAGCAAGAGGGGCATATTGCGATCGCTCGTACCCAACCTCTAGTCGGTGCGAGCACAAAACATTAGCAGTGTCCTCCCCCGTTCCCAATGTCATAAGCATCGCTCTACAGCTCCGCGGGTGTACAAAGCAGAGCCTTTGCAGTGACGAGCTTCGTTGATCAAATCAAGCCTCCGGAGAGGCCGGACGTGCCCCTTGCAAGACAATGCAGTTATCGAAGCTGAGAATTCCCTCGGGGGCTGGCGGCTCTTTTTTCCATGATGTACTCCTTTTTTTTTCTTCTTTCCTTACCTCCTCTGTAAAAGACTTTCACCGATACTTTAGCCGCTGCGATATCAGTTTTTTCGATATTTTACGAGGGTATGCAAGCTTATGGATATACTTTCTTCTGCTTCTGAAAGTCCGAAGTTTTTCCGTAACGGGATAATTACGTTGGAAAAAATTTGAATTATAAAGTCGAGAGAAACAAAGGATATCGTAATGTGAAATGGATTCGGAGAAGAGTCGAGTTTTAATCCAATTAGTATGAGTACATTTTTAATGACGTGTGCCGCGTCCGCCGTGAAATGGGGGATTTTTTTTGAAAACTAAGGAAAAAAGCGGAATAGCAGAATAAATGATGTTATAAAGGCTTCGGAGTACATTAGTAGCTTTTAGTTTCATTCGCAATAGATATACCTGATCTGAATTGAATTAAAATGAAAAGAGTTAATTTTTAAAATTCATTTAATAAAGAATTATATTGAAATAATGTTGATCGATATTCCGAGAAAATTTTAAAATTGAGTGAAATAAATTGCATTACTCGCGTGAACAACGGAATGAATGAACGTGAATTACGAGAAAGTATAATCAAGTAGTATGATCTCGGTATGGTCAGACAATGGAGATTATTTCAAAATCATAGTTACAAAGTCTATTCGTTAAGCCGTCAAATTTTCATTATAAGATAAAAATTATATTTACGTACATAAAAGGCTTCCATCAAAGCTTCCAAAGTAAACAAACTCAGTTTGTATGCTCGGCTTCTATAACAAACAATAAAAAGAAACACGCGGAGGCTCGATCGAAACCGCTAAATAATGAAATTCACACACGCTACTCGGTATGAATTTCCTCCTCCGAGCGCCTCTGTATCCAAATCAGTTTGGTTAGCTTGTAGAAACGCAATGCAAAAGCCCGTAGGAGCGAGTGATCCATCACACAACTCCGCATCCGCCAAGAGCAGACAAAGTTGCAGTACACAAGCATCTCTCCCCGTACACAAGCCGTGACGCGCGCGACTTCCGCGATTCGGAAAGAGCGAGTGTGCTGGGAAGGAGTATAGCGCGCGATAGACGTTGGGGGTGGAAGAGGGGGTGGCTGGGAGGGGGAGGTTGGCAAGGCTCGCGAGCCCCCGCTTGGGCTGTAACTCGGATCTCCCGGGACGACGGTGGTGTGGCGGCGTTAGAGTCGCCCTCTCCCGCAGCAGCATCAGCCGGCGCTCGCTCGGTCCGCCTCTCAGTTCGATACGAAAGCTCCGAGGGGGCTGGTCTCGCGCTCTCGTTCACTATCTCTCTCTCTCTCTCTCTCGCATATCCTTTGCGCTGGCCAGTCGTGTGTGTGCGCGCAATCGCCAGGGGGGCTCGCTTCGCTCTCTTCCTCAGGCAAATCAACGAGAGAGCGCCCCTCGCGTTTCTCGAGCCGGCTCCTGCCTCCTCCCCCTCGTTTCTTTTCATTCGTTTGCTCTTTATCTCTCTCGCGCGTGAAATGCCGATGGATCGGTCGTAAGGTGTGTTATCGGGAGCTTTAGAAAGCTTGTTTTGAGAACACGATGATTGGCTGGATGTTGAGCTTGTGAGACTAGAGGGACTGGACGATCAATTGTGCCGCATGACCAATGCTTTTTTCCGGAGGATTGAGCGATTCTCGACATTTGCCTGCCAATGCTCGACGGGACCTTTGCTCAGGGATTGAGCAATCGAGGAAATTTGCGTGTCATCGGTTCGTATATCGTGTCTTTTCATATTTTTGCTGAGTCACCAGATGCACGCGGAAGCTGCGGTTATCAGATTTATACCTTTTTTTTCACGATTTAATGTTATTTAATTTCAATATTCAAGCTTGATAAATGTACATTACTTTTTACGTTATTATTTACAACTATAGGTAATGGTTTTATTTAAAATTACGAAAAACGGTCAAAATTATGTGTTTGCTAAACGCAAAGGTTGTTCAAACATTTTTTTTTTATCCGTTATTTATCATTCTGTATTCTTTTCCAGCTTCGCTTACTTAACGTAATATACATATCCATGCTTGCGCCCGTACCATCGAATCGGAATAACATCGCTATACAATCGATAAAATTATCATAATTTAGTCATCGCTATTGAATTCAAGCGTTATGAATAAATCGCAAAAATACGGTTTTAATAGTGGTATATTCAAAAATACAAATCTTTTTCTCTCTCTAGTTTTTATTTTTATTTCTTTAGTTTAATCTCGTGCATTAAAAAAAGCAATAATGCGCACTTTATTACCTTTTTTTTTATTACCCCGCTATTTTACCGTCAGTCCCGTAAACAAAAAAATTTAAGTAATATTATCATTAAGTTTTCTCTCTCTCTCTCTCTCTCCGACACTCGGCTAAAATTATTTCAATTACTCTTCCAATAGCCCATCTACTAAGAGCCATTAAGTGCTCTCAAACCCTCTAGAACATTTCCACGTCGGTATATTTTTCACAGAAGGCGCAAAGCAATTTCTTAATTCTTACAAACAAAAAACACTAAAAACTCGGCAAAAACTTTTAATACCAGCAACTTCAAAATCGCGATAAAAAGAAGAGCATTTAATATACTTTCGCGAGTAAACTAAATATCACAGTGTGTCGATGCTCAGTGTGGGAGGGGGTAAAGCGTTAATTCGCCGACGGGAGAGCGAGCACGTGCTCGCCGAAGCGGGCCACGCGCGAGAGGGAGAGCTAAAGCGAATGTCGAACTAAAGAAAAGAGCCAGCGTTGCGTGTGGCGCGCATTCCCGAGCCCTCTCTCTCTCCGCTGACGAAAGTTTTGCGCGCTCTCTGCTCTCCCGTGAGCCATGCAAAACATGCCAGCCAGCGCGGAAATGAATAGTGCGCGAGAACTGCGTTCGGCGCGTAAATGAGAAAGAGAGAGAGCAAATGTACGAGAGCCTTTGGAATTTGCAGTTTTGTCGATTAGGAAGTTGTCGTTCGGCAGTTGGGAATTTCCGTATTCGGATGTTTGGAGATTGAATTCCTGCTGGTTTTTTTACGATTTGTTGCGATTAAAACGTGCGTTACTTTTTTTTTGTTTTCGAAGAGGTGGTGACTGGTGAGTTCAAGAGGTGATGCTTTTAAGTTTTACGAACGATTTATTTTTTTTATCAATTGGTGTTATTTTGTTATTTTTCATGACTATGCAATTACATTTTTGACTATCCAAATAGCAGGAATGTCAAGTATTCCATCATCGCAGTATGTACGTTGAATAAGGTTGAATTTTTAGGTGCATATGGAAAGGTCATTTTTCAAACCAACAATATTTGCAAAATTGTCAACAATAAATCATAAAGAATATTTAAATCTTGAAAAATTTACAGTACATACAAAATACCTGCACATGTCTGACCAATCTTAGACTTTTCTACTTATAAAGCGATATAACCGTTTTACATTTAAAATACAGTACATAAAAACCGTTAGAATAATCATTTCTCGCAAGCTCCGATTAAACCACATATTATAATATTCATCCGAAATATTCATTCAATTCATAAAAATTGTTTTCAATCATAATCGAACTCGAGCAACGAACGTTTCGCTCATTAAATACAGAACGTGACCACAGCACCGCTCCCAAACTCTCCCGTCGCGCAAAGCAAACAGTGCGATATTGAAAATCAAGACGAGCATGAAAACTGGAAAAAGAGAGCCACGGCGTTAAATGAAAATCGCCGTGACGGTAGATCCGAGTCTCGTCAGATATCACGAGAATCGTGTGTCCCTTTCTCCCTCGGCAATTTAACCACGGATCTTCTCGGCAAACGTCGACGGTCGTGTGTCTCCCCGGAGACATAAGCGAGAGAGGCAGCGCTTTTTCCCTCTCCACGTCGTCCATTAGTCCGCAACGCGTGGAGGACGTGGCACGCGCGCGTCCGACCAGCCCCCCCCCCCGCCCTAAAAAAGCCTTCGATTGTTTTTGTTTCGATGTGGGTGGTTTTTTACTCTAGTCTGATTTCCGATCGCCGAGACCGCCCGAGAGGTAGAAACCCTCGCCAAACTGGTCCGTTGCTTTTCGACCGGAGGGGGTATAGGGTGGCAGGCCTCCAGAATCTTCTCTCTTTCTCTCTCGGCAGGAAAAAAGTAGGCCAAATGTTTTCAATGGCCCGGCGTCGCGGCTGAAAACTTCCCGACGGAGAAATGACGGGCGACGAGTTTTCAATGCTTCTCGCGTGTGCGAAAAGGGGGGGAGGCTAGAGAGCACACCGACTGTGTGGGCGAGCTTTGTAAGCTCGGGGATGAGTGTGGATATAAGGCAACACGCGCCAACCTTGACGATCATAAACAAAAACTTGCTCTTCTTACGGATTTCTTCTGTGTGTATGTGTATGTGTGTGTGTTTGTTTTTTATATACCACCCCTTTTTTTTTCAAGTAAGAAAACGTTTCTATATCGCCGTGAAAACTTTAGGATATTTATGTACTTGAAAAGTTTTCTAGGATTTACTTTAATTGGGATGGGTTTCTCTTTTTTTTTTTAAAGATTTTTAGTTTTATTCACAGTTTACACATAGATATCGGGATTATTTAAAAAAAAAGTTATCGATGTGTACGTATACTTTATGTAAAAAATGAACCTAATAATATGTTATTTTGTAAAAGAGTAAATAAGTACTTTGTAAACGTAACATTTGGATTCGTTATATTAAAGTAAAATAATTATAAGAAAGTCCTCATTTCACGTCGAATTGTCTTGTCGTGTGTTTACATCACGTTTTTAATACTTTCAAAAATCCTATCTCACAGAGATATCGCATCGGAAGCTGGAGTCTCATTCATCCAGCGAAATTAAAAGTTTTATTTGAAATAAAGCACATGTTCGAGAGAGAGAGAAAGAGAGAGAGAGAGAGAGAGAGAGAGAGTATACGAAGCTTTTTGTTTTCTCGAAATTTTAAATAATCTCGATTCTAAATACCAAGTACATTTGTTTAAAAAAAATCACGTTGAAAATTTCTAAAGATTTAAACTAAAAAATAATCATCATGACTTCTTATAACACAAACAATTTTCGTCGAAATATAAAAAATATATAATACCCTCGCTGTCGGAATTCACTAGAAATTAGCAGCATATTCCCCGGAGATATATTTCCGCAATTACTCTCTGCTCCGTAATAGAACAAAAAGCAGCATTCCACGCCCGAATTTCCCGCAATCCTCGCGAACTGAGAAGACTCCCTCTCTCTCTCTCTCTCTCTCTCTCTCTTTCGAGATGCAAGGCCTCTCTCTCTCTCTCTCTCTCTCTGTGACGACCGTCATCGGCTTGCTTTTATTTAGCTCGGCCGGATTATATTATTAACGAACGAGCCGTGCGTTAACGCGTCACTTATTTATACTGTGCCCCCTATCGATTCCCCTGCCCATCGATTCTATCCATCTTTCTCTCTCAAGTCGTTATAAATAACCCCGGGCGCTCCCTTTGAGCAGCTAAGAAGGGCAGCCTCGCACCCAACGCCGTCATGCTTGTTCTCCTCCCCCCGACCCACCCCCTCGCACACCTCTTCTCTACCAAGCCTCTCTCTCTCTCACTGCGGCGGGAATCCAGTTATGAATTTCAAAAAATTCAGTTAGCCGCGAACTCACACGCGCGCGAGGGCTATAGAGTTTCCCCTGCCTCTCTGGATTTCCGAAGGCTGCAGTAACTTTCGCGCCAGGCGTCCTCGCAGCGCCACCCTCCCTAACTCAATAATACCAAGTTAATTAACGTCCCAGTCACTTCGTCGTACCTCTCTCTCTCGAAATCCTGTGTGCATTCTTATTATCGAAGCTTGAGCCCCTCGCCAATCTCTCTTGATTCGAGGCTTCCAACTCGCTCTCTCCAGCTGTGTTAGAAACTGCGGACGTTTGGCTTAAGAGCTCGTCGTCTGGCTCCGAGATTGTTAGTATGCTGATTTTACGACAGCTTGGGAACAATTCGACGGCTCGTCTCACAGGAATTGCCCAGGGATCTTTTGCCGGGATTAGCAAGTGCTTTGGTAATGGTTTGTGCTAAATTTCGAATCGTCGTGTTATATACAGTTGAATGAAAATTTCAAACGAACAGAAAAAAAGCCTTGAAACTTTGTTATTTCAATATTTGAAAGATTCATCAGTCGGTAATTCCGATGAAATACCGACTTCGATAAAGTGTAAGTGTATTTCATAAAATTTATGAATATTGAGCAATGAAGGCTGAAGCGATAGTATTCATCATTTTGAGAGCCAATTTTACGTCACACTACCAACCGGGCCCGCGTATATTACGGTAATAGCGGCGTGCACATTGTTTTATTTCGCGGTAAAAAGCCCCTCGGGCTGTTTACCATGTTTTGCGGACTCTCAAACGACGCGACATAAACGACAGTCGTTTCGTTCCTTAATTTACTCTTCTCTTTTTTTTCCTCTTCTTCGAATGCAAAGCACTTTTTATTTGGCCCTCAAGCTCATTGCCGAAGTCCAGTCTATTATACTTGAAAGAAAAAAAAAGCAAAAAAAAACGCACAAAGAAAGCATACCAGCAGCACCGACTACGCCCCCGCGCACACACGATGTTCTCCGCGCACATGCCCTTTGTTTCATCGCTGCTATTCTATTGCCGTTGAACTTTAAAACATCCGCACACGACAAAGTTTTACGAGAAAGAGAGAACTCGCAACTGACAGTCTCTTCAAATGAAAAAAAGGGTATATAGGAGCTGTATAGAAGGGAGAGAAGCGTCTGGACCGAAGGACAGAATTGACGATAAAAGACCATAGCCTCGTCCAGAGGACGGTTGTGCGCAGGGCCGGAAGTTTCGAGTTTTATAGCCCAAAACGACTTGAAATTGCTCCTTAGCTTTTCTAACGCGCGCGCGGACTCGATACTTCTCTCTCTTTCTCTCCCATCGGGTCGAAGCGCGATCGAATTTATGGCGAATTTTCTCCAATTTTTTTTCTTTTTTTTTGTCTCTTTCCCTTGCTAACTTTAGATGCGAGCGTCTACGAATTGTCTTGGTGACCCACAGCCCTCGGGGCTCATAACGACTTTTGTTTTCACGACCTTTATAATTCGATTTCGAGTTTAGAGGCTGTGTGTATGTGGTTTCTGGCTTGGCTCGACGAGGTGGATTAGAAAGGATGTATATGGCTCTCTCGCGGAAAAGTGATTTAGGTCGAAACTCCGCAGTTTTTCGATAATCTGGAAAATCTCTTGTAGATTTGCAAATTTAACATGTTGATCAAAGTAAGGAGCGGAGAATTTCTTTTTCATTTAGTAATTCGAATCTCTTTTTCTCGAAAACGTTGTTTAATAAATTAAAAAAAGCAAACAAACAAATAATCGTCATTTCTGAATGTTACTATTTTATTAAAAGATCAAGAAAATATAGAATCGTTTTTAAATTATCTAGTTCCATTTTCCGTTTCGTTAGAGAGCTTTTTTTTCGGGGCAAGCTCGAATTTGTTATGCAAAATATACATTGAGAATTTTCAAGCAAAGAAGTAAGTAGTTTATCAAAGATTTATAAATTACATAGGATCTTAGAACTTTCACTCTGACGTTAGTGTTTACTTTCTCTGCACATCCAAATATCAAACGTAAGACTCTAAAATAAATTTATAAAAAGTTCTTGACCTTGCAATTCACTCCTTGTCAATCCAAGAGCAACGTTAAACGAAAAATTATTTAAATCCAAATGTACAATTTGCAAATCCAAAGAATAGATTGATAAAAAAGAAAAACTAAGATCTCACTACCTCAATAAAATCAGCCAATATCAGCTCCAAGCAAAACTTCATCTCTCCGCAAACCAGCAAGAGATTCTTGAAAAAAAAACCGCCGATCCACATTATTCCTTCAAGTCTATCAGCGAAACGTTCTTCCCAAGCTATTTTTCTTCGTCATCCCACCAGCAGCTCCTCCCATCATTTTCCGTCACCTCATTATGAATACATTACGCCCTAAACCCAAGAAGCCAAGGGGACAAGAATTCCTTACGCCAAAGGGCACATCAATCACGGCGCGCGCAGCCGTCAAACTAAGCCGCGCACACACGAGAACACATTTTAAATTCAGTTCGCGACTGCAGTCGCGTGGCGCCCATGCAAATACAAGGTAAACGCACTCGTCATTCCCTCTCCTCTCTTTTCTCATCACACGTGACATGTCGTATCCCCGCGGACTATACCGGGTGGCCGTCAATTTTTCGCGCGTTAAAGTGAAACGCAAATTTATACGAGCGAATGCGCAGCCCCCCCCCCCCCCGTGTGTCTTGCCGCGAATTTTATAGGGCCATTAAGGCAGGGAAATCTTGACTTTTATGGTCGCGGCCTGGTGAAATTGA
Organism: Anagyrus pseudococci; assembly: GCA_030522585.1. Taxonomy (NCBI): domain Eukaryota; kingdom Metazoa; phylum Arthropoda; class Insecta; order Hymenoptera; family Encyrtidae; genus Anagyrus; species Anagyrus pseudococci. The sequence continues at coordinate 46,480 of JAPYYQ010000840.1, forward strand.
GACCGTTACTTTCGATACTTCGGCTCTGCACCCGCGCGCGTATGTGTGTGTGTGTGCGATGCCGGATTGTGCGGTCTGATTTAGAATTTTATTATCCGAGGCAAATATTTGCTGAATCAAGAGTGCTTCGCAGAGTTACTTTTTCTTGATGGTTATTACGTCGGTACATCGCGTGTGACTTCTGTTTGAGTTCGGGAATGTTAATATAGCAATTCCACGTATTTCTGATGGAAGCCGGTTATTGTCGTCGGAGGCTGATGTTTAGAGAACTAATCGCGTTATTTACGTAACGCGAAATGTTTGCGACTCAAACGGCAATTGGAATGGACGATAATAATATGGACTTGCTACAAAGGCCATTATTTACCGGGTATAATTAAATTTTGCGCGGATATTAGTCGTCAAAGTGACCGCAAATGCGCATCGCTTTTAATTTAATTTAATTAAATTACGAACGAACGAATAACGCGACCTTGGCCCGAGAGCGCTTTTTTTTTGTGCGGAACCTCCGGATAACTTTCGCGCGAACTCAAATTAATGTGACTAAATAATGGACGTTTGTGCATTTTTCAAGACATCAGAACGTCCTACATTTCGCAGTCGTGGGCAAAGTTATTAGCGCACGATCAAATGAAACGTCTTGTGCTGTATTAATCATTGAATTTATGCTCGAACGCTTGTAATTCACGAAAAAAAATTGTTATAACTTATTTAACTGCTCATTACATCTGACTATCAAGCATAGTTAAGCTCAAAACGTCGATTTAAGGTAGCTCCTCCGCGAAAAATTTAGAAGTAAGACATATATATTTTGATAGATTTTGACCTGCTGAATCTAATGGTACTTTTATTTATACCCCAA
>JAPYYQ010000841.1:0-47286 GCA_030522585.1 Anagyrus pseudococci
CCAACAAAGCTGTACTGTAAAACCAACAGTAAGTTCGGTTGCTGATATTTAACAGTACAGTTTTAGTTGACTTGACTATATTTTTTTCTCAGTGTACGCTTTGATTGCGGCCTTTCTACTCGATTTCGATTCATTCATGAGATCCCGGAGCCTTTACCAGAGCCTACACGCCATGAATCTCTGTGTGTTATGAAGGGGAGGGAAGGAGAGAAAGAGATGCTTATCCGAAGATGCTAAGAGGCGTTTGTTTTCATGCCGGAGAAAATTAAAATTCATGCGAGGTAATTAGAGCCTCTTTTTTTTCCACGAAGCTGGAGAAAAAAGAGGCTGGGGAAAGGTGTGTGGCGTTATTTTCTTTTCTTTTCCCCTTTTTTTTTATCAAAAAATCGGATAGGAGCTGAAAGGATGAAGGGACGCGTATATGCGGTCACTTTTCTTTCTCCTAGAGTACATACGTATAGCGGGGGGAATGTTAGTCGAGCGTTAAGTGTGACGATCTCGAAAAAAAGTGATTTGGATCGGGTCTCTCTCTCTCTCTCTCTCTCTCTCTCTCTCTCTCTCTCTGAATACCAACTTTTCCGTATTCCAAATACCCATTGTTGGAAATGTCAATTTCACTTCGCCGCAGTATCCATACCATTCTTACCTTCATATCAAACTATATAAAACCGTTTCACCGCGCGTCAAATGATTATCATTGAGAATAAACTCTTATAAACAGAATAAACGTTCTCCTCGGAAACTCCCATCTTGTGTAAAAAAGGGAAAAATGTTCCTATCAATTATCATCCACAAGCTACCACGTTCTCGTAATGCGATCTAATCGATATAACCCTAATCAAAGCCCAGATCACGCGCTGCTCGTTCGAAAACGAAAGCGAGTTTCTCGAAAACCTCCGATTCCATCCGGTATCCTTCCCAAAAGACTCGCGCTTAGCGACCCATGATGATATCCATCATCAAATTAAAAAAAAGGTAACAGGGCGAAAGGGGTGTGGTGGTGGTGGGGGGAAGAAAAAAGTGCGCGACGGGCAATAAACACGCTCGCGCGGTTGTTCTAGATCCGTGACACGGTTCTCGCGCCGCGAGGCTCTCTGCGGCTGGTAGTAAGAGCGCGAGCAACTTCAACGGGCGTCTCCCTCGCGCGCCTATGCGATCCGCCGTTGTGGATCCGCCTCGGGACTGCCCAGAGCGAACGATATGCATATCCGTGTGAGCTGGCTTGAGCTTCTTGGATTCGTTGGCTGGCTTATGGAGTGAGCGAGTGAGAGAATTTGAATCTTTGCTACGTGTGAATGTATGATCTTTTAGAAACATTACTGTTGAAGAATTAAGTTTTGATGATAAAAAATATTGAGAATACAACTTGATTGACAGTATTATTATTTATGTAGAGAGAAAAGTAATATTGGAATATTGAGTGACGTTTGAAGACGGTTATGAAAGTCGTACTAATAATGTATAATTGAAAGAAATTAATGAAAAGGAAAAGAAATGATAGAGGGAACTGTGTTATTGGATGATTTATAGAGGCGGAAAAATAAAAATATTATTTATAATGAGCAACCCAATAACCATAGCTGTAACTTAACAACACTTGTACCGATTCATCACCTAATTTTAGTATGCCACGCGCATCTATTGATCATTCGCTAATAATTATTTCAGAATTAGATTATGAAAAAGTCACTATTCCCTACTCGTCTAATTTGCACGTAACGCTCGGTAAATCTAATTCAAGCTAATTACCGTCGTGTATTATCTTTACTGCAATGACGTGTGATATGTATAACAAGGCTGTCGCACAATTTTTTTTATGAAGTCGCAACGATTGCGCGCTGCAAAGAAGCAAATCAAGGGTTTCATAATCAGATAGCATTGTTTACGATCGTTAACTGTTATAACCGCGTTGATTGGCTCTTAATAGACGATCTACATTTAATGCTCTCACGCCGCGATGCTCCGCGCGTTTGCATTGTTTGCACACGCGGTGCTCATTTCTATCCCTCCCCCCCTCGACTTTTACCTCGATACCTCCCGTTTTTTATATGTGCCTCTAACGCCAGAAGTTGCCAAGACGATCGGCTTAAAAATGAGTAACGACCGAAAAAAAAGAATAAAAAAATGGGTAATGAAGTCTCGGCTGCTAATCTGTTCTCTCTTGTTGTTTACCCGGTACGTATATAACCCCGTCGAATCGTAAATTTTCCCGCGCGTGTAAAATTAAGAATTACGATCGCCGCTCTAGTCCCGGCGTTAATCTATTAATTTCAATGTATTAGCCAAGAGCTGTCGTTAAAAGCACACTCGTTTAAGATAGCCGCTTTATTACGAGCTTTGGGGGATTCCCCTCTTAACGGACAGAGGCATTTAAGACATTTATGCCTGATAATAAAATGCCCCCCGAGGTGCAAAAATAATGAGAATTAATTTTCCGCCAGAGATGGATTAAAGGTGGGGTTAGATTGGTAAGAAGCCACGAAAAAATGTTTAACCTACATGCGGCAGTGGATATCGAAAAGGAACAATGGAATCTCCGAATCTCACTGACCCTATTTTTATGCAAGCTATCAATCCGATCGTTTTTTGACCCCGGCTGTATACCGATCGATACCTCATTACCATATTAATCGATCTTTTTCACGATTGCTCGAGCTTTAATTGTGTGTTAATGCGTCGATTATGTAGGTCAGTAATATCACCGTACAGGAAATTTAAAAAAAGAGGTTCTTTATCTAGCTGATTTAGTTATATCGCGTACAGCCGAAAAATCGAAGAAAGGAAAGGAGAAAAAAGATCGAGATCGCTCGTATAAACGTCGCCATAATAAAATCCCAATTATTTCGCGTCTGACCCCGTTCGCCGGCGCCTTATCCTTCACCTTTGCATTTATCGCTCTTGTTTATGGTATTCGCTTTAAAAGCTCGGCCATTCGTAGAGCCAGGAGAGCAAAACACGACGATCAAACCTATCGCCAGGAGAGAGAGAGAGATAGAGAGAGAGAGAGTTCGCGACTCGAAAGCGCGAAAAAAATTCCAGCCGGACACGCGCGCGCACTCGTGTGTTTTGCGCACACACGGCTGCGTCTTGGGTAGAGCAGCTCTCCGTATGGGGGGCTTAGGCTCGATCATCTCGGGCTCTAGGCTAATCGGCCGCGCTCGCGCCCGAGATAAGCATCTTCCTTAGACCTGCCGGTGAAAGTCGGGGATCCCCCCTCCCCCCTAACCTGTGTATTTTCGCGTCGCCGGAGGGATGTGTGAGATAGCTGGACGTCCTCCCCTCCGATGTCCGATTGATTTTTATCCGGCTGCCTCTTTTTTACGGACCAACTGGCAGCTGAGAGTTTAGGCTCCATGAATGGACGAGCGCGCGCTTGTGAGCGCTAATTAATGACCGCCGATCTGTTATTAAGGTTTCTCCTGTAATTTGGCTTAGCATCGAGCGCCCGCGTGGTTAAATAGCCTCGCGAGCCTTGATGCTTTTACGATGACCGTTAAGCGAGCCCCAAAAAAAGAAAAGAATCAACATCAACTATGTGGGCGCGGGGTTTAAACGGCACCGTGAATCCGAAGAATTTTTACGATTTCACGTTGGCTGTGAATTATTATTGATAAATTGGAAATTGGAATTTTGATAAGCGATGTAGTCTAATTGGTGTCGAGTCGGTGGAATAAAAAAAATACACAGCTGGCTGTGAAAATGTATTTTGTACGATACGCGAATTGCAATTTCGAAAGTATCAATGTTATTTTATATTCGCTGGTTTAATAACAGAGAGAGCCTGGAAGAAGTTATTAGACTGTAAAGTTATAGTATAGCGATCCCTCCCCGTCAGCTGGGTCATTATTATGAAAACAATGTTTATCGAATCATTATCCATTAAAGCTCGCCTAACGCATTTAATCACGTTAGCGTAATCCATTCGGCTATCTTGTAATTTTGAATTGTGTGTGTGCTCGAGGATAAATTAATTCTCCGCTTCCAGTGTTAGGAGATGAATTACACCTTTTCTACTTTTTTTCAATCGCCTTTCAAATTAAGCCAATAAATCAATATCGATGAGAGAAAAAACGACGTTTTTCTCTCGGGATTAAGCTTGTATGTGAATCACTATATTCGGGCTTCCGTTTGAATTCTCATCTGAGATTATCATAAATTAACATCCCGAAATAGAAGCAAGCCTCTGCCGAGATTAAGCGATTCAAACCAAACAATAACAACCAAAAAAATCGAGTTCCGAACCAATTTCGTCGCCTCTTTTTTTTTAATCTCTTATCTAGCCTATCGCAAGCAACAGCAAATCCTTGCGCCCAAAAGAGCTCGCGTACATGCATTCTTCTTCTTTTGGAGAGCGCATGAGCACCGAGGCATTTCAGCGTCTAATAACAGCCGGGGTGGTGAACGGGGGGAAGGCACGTAGTAGGTAGGCCTATAGCGCACAGCTTTGGAGAGCAGAGAGCGGGCGGTTAAGCGCGCGAGAGAGCAAGAGAACGAGAGCAAGAGAGCGCGACGAGGTAGGAGGGAGGGAGGGAGTGGTGGTGGTGGTGGTGGTGCGGGCAGAGAGTACGTATCTCTCTATCCGGTGTGCAGGATCCACATCCTCCTTGACTCTCTGTGTGTGCCCCCTCTCCGCTTGGCTAGCCACCTCCGCGTATGGGACTCTACTGGTCTCCCTCCCTCCCCCTCCCTAGCTGGTTGAGCGAGGCCTGCCACGGCAGCGTGCTACCCTGGGTATACCATAAGGCGGGGGCCTCTCCTGCCCGACGAGGCAGCGAGAGCGGGGCCTTAATAATCCGGACGGAGCGGTAGCCCGCGCACCGATCTACGTATATATAAGCCCCTGGCGGCCGGTGAGCCCGCTCAGAAGCGGCCCAGCGCACTCTACGCACTAGACGCAGACCGCATCGCCTGTGTGCGCGACCACCCGATAACCCAACGGACACCTCCCCTCCGTGCGCGCGGGCTCAGAAACGAGAGAGTGAGGACAGACAGTCTGTGAGGATCCTACACCTGGTGAGCTTTTGTTAAGCTTTAACACATGCGTATTTCGCTTGTTTTAGGGTTTTATCGGATGGACTTTTAGTTTTTACTCTTTTTTTTATTTTTTTCTTATAATTTTTTAACGATTTTAATTGAATTTGTATTTGAAAGTGTACCACTGGTCAGAATTTTCAATAGCATTGTAAGAACATTTATGTTTTGTAAAATTGGTTAAATAATGTGGTTTAGATTGTACAAAGAATCTACATTCTTATGGTATACTTTTTTTATTAAAACGTATCTCGACAGTTGATTACACTTGAATGCTAGGAAGTAACTTAATTAATGTTCGAAAAGTAAGTCAAGTTTTTTTTCAATAAAATCAAAGCAAAATACACAAGTTTACAGTTTCAATAAACAAATTATTAAAAATAGGCTTGAAAAACTTATCAACAGCGTAATTTGTATTTTTAAAATTTTTATTTCGTACCCATGTTTTTTTACAAGCTTTAAGACGATAATTTGACTTTTTACACCTTACACTACTTGTCAAATGTAAACTACCATTATTTTAACGTGCCGCAACAGTAGCGTAATGTATGCTTGTTCGACGAAGATTTTCTATTTACATATTTCAAAGCGAGTCGACTGTTTCCGCATGACAGACAAATGTGCCATAATCACAGGTGTTTACTTAAGGCTTCAGTAAAAACTAACGGTTACGCTTGCTCTTCTTTTCTTAATTGAATCTTTCCCACATCAATGACATGGAAAAGCTGTCAAGCTCCTAAGAAACCGAGTCTGTTATTAATTAAGCGAAAATCACATAGGATAAATAAAAGCCATTGAAATAGAAACTGATTTTTAACGATAATTCCTCTAATAATTAAACATCGAATCACGCAAATTTCAGGGCGCAGTAACAATGAAGAAGGCAATAATCGTGGCGTCAGTCGCGTGCCTATTGGGCATCGCGTTCTCCAGCCCGGTCGAGGGCCTCGGGGACAAGATAAGCGTGGTCGAGCACCAGCAGCAGACGGTGACGACAACGACGAGCGAGCGCGCCAAGTACGAGGAGGAGCTGCTGCGCAAGCTCAACGTCAAGTGCTCGCAGAACGACCTCAGCAGCTGCGTCATGCTCAAGCTCGTCACCTACATGAACAAGCTGCTGAAGAAGGCCTCGATCGAGCTGACCGACGACATCGAGATCCGCAAGACCAGCCAGGCTACCGAGGAGGTCGTCACCTTCCAGTCGTCCGGTAGATCAGCATCTGGACAGGACGACGAGGCTGATGTATTCGATCTGATCGCCAGCAAGGTTTACGCCTTCGTCAAGTCGCGCAGCATCAAGTGGAGGTTCTTACCCGAGGACGACGTCGTTGTCTCGGCCAAGGAGGACGAAAATGGATCACTCAATCTTGGACTGTCCATCGAACGATCCGAGAATGCTGTACAGGATGGTAAGCTATCTTGATCATTTTCTTTTTTTACTTATCTCGCTCTGGGATATCTTGACCTACATACGCGATTTTCTGCTTTCGTTGCGGATGAAGATTAGAACGCGAGGTGTGCCGCGAGCACCGCAAATGTTAGGAGAGAGGCGTGCATTATTAAACCGTAATTTGAGTTTGATCCGAGATATAAATCAAAGCAGGTTCTCGATGATGAGATCTAATGCCCGGCTGTATCGGGTTTAACGGTTTCGTTGATGGACATGGGAGTGTTGCTTTCGTTGTTTAAACTGCGTTTGGAAGTCGATACACAAATGAGCTTCTTGAGGGGCATACATATTTTCCAAAGTCTTTTTCGCTAATGAGTGGTTCGATAAGGTTCGGTTGTAAGTATTAATTTGAGAATATAATTAATTGTGCGATTATAAGTGAGATTCATTCGGACAACGTTTACTTTTCATTGGCCCTCTCGCGAATAATTACAGGCCGAGGAAACAATGCAAGTTTCTTTTATTCGCTTGGCGCAGTCAACAAAACCATATTGATGTTAATATGAGCATGCGGGAGGAGCAAGAAAATTAATACCACTCGGCTAAAACTTGTAAATAATGATTACACAGTTCCGTTACGTTAACAATTTGGAGCAGATCCAAATGAATCTTGATAACATCTTGGAAGTAGCACCTTTAAGGCACATCCTACTTGCATATTCTTATGCCGCGCATACACATACATACTGGCGCGCGTGTTTAAATACCGTAATAATTATAGGATATAATTAAACGTGTGGACTATAAAACGATTTGAAACGTATTATTTCGGCCACTCTCCCGTATACGTTCGTTTTTTCTTTCTTTCTTCCAAATAAACGACGCGTCGAGCGTAAAAACACATCCACACACACACACACACACACACACACACACACACACACATACACACACACACACATATATATATATACACACGCACACTCGTAATAACGTTGGTCAACTTTTTTTTGTTTATAACAAACGAACTTGTTTGCTGAATTACAGGTCGTGGCAAGAAGAACAACATGGGCCCACTGCTCGCCGCTGCCGTATTGAAAATCGGTCTTATCGGCGGTCTGGCCTTCAAAGGTTTAGCCCTGCTGGTCGGCAAGGCATTGCTTCTGTCGAAGATCGCACTTCTGCTGGCCGGTATTATCGGTTTGAAGAAGCTATTCTCCCAGCAGAAGCACGTAACGTACGAGGTGGTGGCGCATCCGCACCACACCGCCAGCCACATCGAGAGCCACGGGCACAGCGACTACTCGGGCGGCTGGGCCCGAAGCTTCCAGGAGCGCCAAGCCGAGGCGGCCCAGCAGATGGCCTACTCGGCTCACGCGCCCCAGTGAGCGAGAGCCTTCAAAGCCGGCCGATCTCGTGTGTAGCGAGATTCTCGAGAGACCGAGAGCTGGGGGGTACGAGCTCTATACAGCCGAGCTTGTCGCTCTTGCTGGGTACTCTCGTCGTAACCTCCTTTAAGGGAGGGAGGGGGGAGACCCGCGAAGAAAGGCACGACGAGGCTCGACTTCAAGCTCGCGAGGTGGATCTGCGAATTATTTGGATTTGAGGCTGGTTAGGTAATATGGGGTTTTCGATTCATTGATATCGTCCTCCACATGACCTCATTCTTTGCCATTCGATCAAGGAATTCTTCACTCCTGGTTACGTTATTTTCTTTAAAAAAGAAACTTCGAGTGTTTCGATACCAGTCCTCGCGTTCTCGCTTAGAGAACAACTCGTATTTTGCTTTGTTTCTCGTTCTCCAAGCCCCCGTGTCAAATCGCTAGCAGATCCACGCAAGAACTTGGCGAAGATCGAGACCCTCCAAGCGTCGCGCAAGCTCAAATCAAAACTACACGACGATCTGCCTCTTGTATTTTCCCCCCACCCGGTCTCGACTAATCCGCGTGCATCTCTATAGCCACGAAACTGGCTCTAACTCAAGACTTGACACTCCATAATCGTGTTTAAGGACAACAAGCTAGACTTTATCCCTCTCATCTCTCCCCTCAACCCACTCGGTTGCTCTATCCCCATTGTATCATCCCGTATTATCATCGTCATAATCGTCAAAACGTCATTCATTTCACCCGGACATTCCGCGACGCGATCCTTAAAAAAAAAACCGACGACGACTTTCTCGCTCGCAACGGAGAGACAAGTGAACCGAAGTAAACCATATACTGAAACTACTGGACGTACTAGACCCAATATACTGCTCACCGAGACGCATTACCTACAAAACACACGTGAATACACGGACATCTCTTCCAATACTCACGCGTATATAGATATCGGACGTAAACGGATGTGCGGTGCGTGTGTATACCTGTATTACCTTAACTGCAAATCTCGAACGCGGAAAAACTCGCGTGTTTTTGCCCAAGCTGGTATGTAGGCCGTGGCAATTTCCAAAGTCACACCCCACCCCGCCTGCCTCCCCCTTATACGCGTGTGTGTACATATAGACCGATCTCTGGACAACGCATACAATGACGCATACGCATAGAGCTAGAAACAGCCCAACGAGACCGGACGATCCCCTGAAACAGAAAGAGAGACTTCCATCGAGAGCGGGCGGCGCCGCGATGCGTTTAACGGTTTAAAACGGACGCACATGCGCTGGTGGTTGCTACTACCGCACTCTCTCGCCTCTCTCTCTCTCTTAACGTAGCCACGCACTCGGCCCACTTTCCCGCGGGCGCGGAGAAGAAGTCGATCGCGAGATGAGGAGGAAAGAAAAAAGAAATATAAGGCAGGAGAGCCGCGCTCGCGGGAGAGAGAGAGAGAGAGAAACTGGTCCGATCAAGGTCATCGGAACTCCGCGGCTACGGGACCGAGCGAATTAGACGTCACGCACTGTACGCGCGCGCGCCAGAGAACCTATACCGCACTTACGTATACGTACACGTACGTTCACGCTGGACTGGACACTGGACCGGAAGTCGACCGATCGACCGTGACCTCCGAATCATTATCCCCCTTTTTCTCCTCTTCTTCTAGCCTCTCTCTCTTTTTTCTCTTTTCTTCTGTTCTTTTTCTTCAAGCCCCCAGCCCACCCTCCCTTCGACTGTTTTCTTTTACGACTTCATCGATTGGACTGTGCCGAAACCGAGACCAATGACTCTTACCAATTACACTTTGCGGACCGAAGGACGAACGTTTTCATTCTCTAACTGCCTCCGACCTTGTCGTCTATGACCTATTCATTCTGCAAACCTCCTCTTTCGCTGAATCTACATATTACCCCCTGTCACTGTCATTCTCACACATTTATTTATATATTGTCATCCTAGGGACGATACCTTTCCTCTTTGATATATATATACGTAATATGCGCGACGCTCATCAATTTTTTTTCTCTGCTCTCCTTACATTCTTGGTTCTGTCCTTTTATTTAATTAATATTATTTGTATGATTAACTTATTTATGTCTCCTCAAACGGAGAGCGAACGATTGTATCATAACGTGTTACTGTTGTCTAATGTGAGAATAAATATTTATTGTTTTTTTTTATAAAAAAAATGAAGAAAAAAAGTAATTACTCAGACTACTGATTTACCAACCCCCCTGTGTCTTCCACATCATCCTTCGCTTACATACCAGAGAATCAGAAAATCAATCGAAAATCTTCGTCTTCGCATCAAAGGCCGATGAGCCATTAATAAAGCGAGGCCTCCGGACACCTGATTTTCCACGCGAGTCCGATTACGAAACTGGATCTCCGGCTTAACGGCCGCGCGAGTAAGTATAATGAGCGCCGAAGGAAGTAGAGCCGCGCGAGTCGCTTCTTTTTTTTCTTCTGCTTCTCTCCCTCCTCGGCACCCGGAAAAGTAGAGAAGTAGACTAATTCCGCCTCCCCCGCGCGACACGCGCCGATTTTTTTCGCGCAAGGGAGAGAGAAAGACGCGAGAGCGTTTTCACCTTCTCAATTAATGTAACAGTAACGGGGGAGGGCAGCGGCGTAGCCCAGATTTCCGAATTTTTACGCCGCGGCCTCTCGTGCGGGGCGGACTCGCGTATACCGACCTAATGACTAGTTTCACTTCGCAATCAACCGAGCGCCCGGCTCTCTGTTCGATATGTGCCGCTCCTCCCCTGCCTACGTGAGCCTCTCTTACGCGAGAGAGAGAGAGAGAGAGAGAGAGAGAGAGAGAGAGAGAGAGAGAGAGCCTTTCGTTATTCGCCTTTTATTATTTTTTCCAGGCCAAGCCCCCCGTTTGTTTGCCATACGTGCGCGCTTGGATTTTTCCGATGTTTATATCGTCGCGATATGCCGTCCATAAGATTAACAATGAGCACTACCACTTCTTTTCTATTTCAAAGCGCACATTGCAAGATGCTCGGCGTAAAGACTCACAGGCCAGCCCGAGTCCGCAAAAATTCCACTGCGCTATGCACGCTCTTGTTTTTTCCGCGAACGCGCGGCAATTAAGCAACCGCGTGCTCGCCCGCCCCTGTTACGGTAACTTCCCCTTCAAAATGTCCAGCTCCAAGGCTACTTATTATCATCGGTAAACAGACACTCCGGTCTTTAAATTCATTTGTCACGCGCGCTTGTCGCGTTTTAATTAGCTTCCTATAAGTAGCTTCGCATCTCGAGCTAACCCGGGACTCATGTAACCAAGTGCCAAGAGCATCGCAAGTCGCCGATGAGCTAGGGGACAGAGCATGAGATCCAACCTCCTGGGCCCCGATCTCCTGGGCTTGCTGCTCCTGCTCGGGCCGGGTGTCCTGGCGCAGACGCGCGAGCTCCAGGCCCGGCACTCCGACGACTTTGATTACTCGACAGGTAAACGTAAGTCTTACCGATTATCCTCTCCGTACGGGCGCTCTCTTTTTATCACCCGCGTTTGCAATTGTAGTATACGGTAAACCAAAACCGCATTGTTTATCAAATGCGCTCGAAATCTGTCCCAATTCTCAGGAACGTTCCTTTTCGGCAAACTAGTGCTGGTACCGGTGCTCGCGGCGATCGGCCTCAAGTTCCTCGCCCTACTACCGATCGTCCTCTCGAAGATCGCCCTGCTCAGCGTGATGAACTTCCTATCGACGAATCTCAACCTTCTCGTCTCCACGCTGTTCGGCTTGAAGAATTTCCTGGGCAAGCACGGCCTGTGGGCACAGGAGGAGGACGGCACCAAGCGTCATCCGGAGCTCGAGACCTTCGCCGAGTTCGCTAATCAGCCTCTCCTCCAGCCGAGCTTTCGTTATCAGTTAGTCACCGACGGACCAACCAGTAGGATCGAACCGATGAAGCCGACGAAAATTATGAAGGTCTTCAATGGGTTCGTACCAACGGACTACAAGTTCGTGCCCAAGATCCACGATAGACGACGATTTCTTAAAGCTAAGGACTACAGGAGCGCCAAGGGTAACCGGCAAGGAATCGGCAAGTACAAGTGCTACTGGGAGAACGAGGAGGCTGACTCGAAAATCCAAATGGGCAACAGCGAAGTCGAGCAGGAATTGCTGAGCCAAAAGAAATTCAAAATTCCCGATATGCCTTTGGTTAACGCGAACGGCTACGTCGGACAATTAGATCCTTATGCAGGTAAGCGACGCTTGGGTTGGTTTTCGACGCATCGCGTGGTCTGCTGCTGGAAAGGTGAAAACTGATGAATTTTAATCGATCGGGATTAATGAGCGATACGCCGCGCTGGAAAGTTCGGTTGAGGTTTGAAACTAGGTGGATAACGAAGATTATGAATTTTTGATTAAATCAAAATTAATCTACTTTCGAATGTTTAAAAAAACTTTGAGCTTATCTGACAATTGTTAAACATTGTATTTTGAAATGAATTAGATAAGTGATTCGTGAACCTACCTGTAGAGACATAAGTTTGCAGAAACGTGAAACTCTCGAAATAAATTGGGATTTAATCTTGTATCTAAATTTTTTTCGATAACGTACCGGCAGAGTTGATTACCTTGAAAAGAAAAGTTGAATTAGTTTTACTGATAACCAGATAATGTAACAATTTTCAAATCTTCCAAAAGAAAAAGTCGTTCAGAAAATATCTCAATTTTTCAAATTATAAACAAAAAAGATAAGATTAAACAAACCAGAAATCGATAAGGTAGATCTCCGGTAACATCTCCAACTATCCCATTTTTAACGATCGCGCAACTCTTCCTACCTACACTCGCACAAGGTCACACTCTCTCTCTCTCACCACATCAATACAATTTCTTGATTCCCACAGTGCGAGACATCAACAGCGAGCTGGTCCCACCGGGCGAAGGTTACGGGGCTGATTTTTACGACTATCGGTCAGTGGTATCGGAGGCGGAAGAGCCGGTTTACCGGCCAACCAGCAGCGCCGAGAGCATAAACGCGGCGATTCAGCAGCAGTTCGCCGCGAGCGCCGCCGCCATGCGGCAGTCCCAGCTGCCTTTCACTGGCGGCGCTGACCAGGTAAAAGTGCCCGAGAATTACCGGGGCACGCAGCAGCCGTTCCTCTATGTGCTCAGCGAAGTCGAGAGCACGACAATGACGACGACGCCGGCCAAGTTCAAGGATGAGGCCGCGAGCAAGTGAGCGAGTTTTGAGAGCGAGCGCTCGCGGTCAAGGCTGGAAAATCGCTGCGAATAGGTTGCGTGTTCATGGAAATGAGGTTCTCCTCTCGTGTTGCGACAGGTAGTTGGCTGTTTGTTGACCGAATTGGTCCACAAGTATACAAATCGATGCTCCAGATGCTTTTTAGCCGAGAGCAACGGGATAGTAGGAAGATAGACTTGGAATGGGGAATAAATGTCTAATTATTGCAATGCTATTTTTAATAAAACTCCTCGTTCAAATGTTTCAAAATTTTAAGATTAAGAACTTTTTTGACAATAAAATCGATAAAACTTAATTGTAACGAGAAAAAAATTGGGTCAATAGTGCGCATAGAGTTAACAAGTGTTTTTATAGATCACTCGATGTCAAGGTTAAAATTGTAAAAGAGACACGATGATTCATTTCTTGTTCTAGTCGTGTGAACACGATACTCGAAATTATTTAAATTCGCATGACAAAGAAATTAATGTATAATTCATCATCAAACGATTGTACAAACATATATTTGCATAAGAATGCGCTTCTTTTTTGTATAACAATCAGCTGCAAAACTTTTGAAACTGACTCCGAAGCTTCGCAAGTGTTTTACCGATTTTCTATATTTTGCTTACGAGCAGACTTTACTGCCTCCAACGCTATCCTCTGGAATACGAAAAAACAAAGCAGTTAACGTTGTTTTTTATCGGTAAAGCCTTTTTCGTGTTTTGAAATTCAGTAGAAAACACCGTTGCTTGGGTAAACGTCGTGTAACTAATTTAAGTAGAACAAGCCCGTTATGGCAAGACAAACACACACACAGTACAGCGGAATATCGAACGCCGTTAAATTGTAATATACTTTGATTGAATTTGCCAATAAAACATCGCCTTCGATTTTCCCTCGATCGACTATTTAAAAAAAAATCCACCAAAATGAAATGCTCAACTGCTCAATAAAGCGCATTGGCCAGTAGATAAGGGCATGTTATAGAGTAAAAGTGAGGCTTAATAGAAAAATCCACAGTCCGGCAAGCGCTGAACGTCAGAAAGCAGGAGAGCAGAGTAGACGATCAAAAGGCGCGCGTTGAGAGGCCACACGAGAGTGGCGAGCTGGTCCAGTCACCAGGCGGCCTCCTTTTCCTCCGCAAGATCGCTTTCTCCGCGGCGGGCGGCCAGAGAGCCGGAAGCGGTCTCTCTCTCTCTCTCTCTCTCTCTCTCTCTCTCTCGATCGTGGGAGATAACCGTTCGGTCAGCGCAGGAGAAACGAGCCCCCAAAGTCTGATGGACGATTATACCCCCCTCCCCCTTTTCCTTCCTTCGGACAACACGGGGGAGAAGGGGGGAAAGGACAAGAGCAACGAGAAGGGAAAAGGAGAACTTTCGATTTCTCACGCAAAGCTCGCTTTCTGCAAGTGTCTTGGCTGTGCGGTTCGTCGAAATGCCGAGCTTAAATTGATGGTTCAAGGCCAAAGAAATATGGATCGCGCACGATCGGTATAGCGGTTTGTGTGTTGAGAGGCTGCTGTACTTTCTTTGCATAGTAATCGATTTGTTTTAGAATACATTTCCCAGGTTTTACGGTAAATGATTGAGATCGATTTGCTGTAGTGTAAAAGAATTGATTTTTGAGTATATTGAAGCATTTTTACGGGGCACGTATTCTATCGATAAGAATAACATGGAAAATAATTAAAATTTGGAAACTTTATAATGTTTACGATCTAGATTGTACCTAAGATTCTTAATTTCTAGCCGAATTAAACTGCAGCCATAAACAATCGGCTGGTCATGCTTATTCATACACGAAATATGCAAGTACAGATCGGTACTCTCGATAAAATCAAAATTCGTGTAACATCGATAAGCGAGATAAAGGAAGAGTTGCGCAAAGCAAAATCATCGTGATATCGTGATCAGAGAGGAGGGGAAGAAGAGAGAAGATGCTCTCGCTGGAAAGTGAGGAGGAGACGCGATAAGTCGTCCCTGTGGATCCTTCTCGGCGAGAATGGGCCAAGTGTTACGCACCGGCTCGGGTTATATCCTCTCTCGGCTCTCGAGAGCTCCCCGCGAGCACCACGCACCGCGCGAGCGTCCGGCTAAGTGGCACAGAAGAGAAAGGCATACGTTAAGGAGATGAACTAGATTTGAGTGCTTGGGCTTTAGCGTTCTTTCTCTCTTTCCTTCACTCGCTCTCGGAGCCGTCTTCTTCTTTCGCCTCTTCGCGTTGCTTTTCTTTTTTATTATTTTACATTCCTTTGCTGCCCTTTTTTCTCTCTTCATAATTCCTGTACGAGCGCGCAAAACTTGGGATGGTTTTCGTGATTTTTTTTAAAGCGTGCGCTAGATAATTGTAGGTTTAGCGAGTTGCTGAAGTGATTTCAGACGTTTACCGATTTTTTATGGTTTGCCGCTGGTGTGAAATTTGATAAATGCGAAGAAACTTCCTTAACGTGCGTGTGACTTAATGAATTACAAAAAAAGAATGCGGATTGTGTATTCTCGAGTAGCGTTTGCTCTTAATCGACGCGATATTCAGTTGCAAGAAAATTAATAAAAAAACAATAAATAACGTAAATTCAAAAGAAAAGCTGAAATGTAGCTTAACACCGCGGCGATGCAATTGAAAAACGTCTCACAAACGAAACTTTCTCAAACGTCATCTGCAATTCACATAAATTTTCTAAAAAAAACACGTCACTTCTATTAGCAGTAACCAAGAGCAGAAAATGAATCTGGAAAAGCTGTACGAAACAAACACTCGAACACAGCCGCATGATAATCGAGTTTCATTCTCTACTTTCCGCACTCAGCATTTATCATCAAGAGAAACGCTTGAAATCTAAAAATACTCGAGAAAACAAAAAAAAGTCAAAACCAACACCATTTCACCATAAAATCTCCCTATATACACAATCTAATCCCGGAATCGTCTCATAACCGCCTAATCAAGCTCCCGCTTAATTTTCCTCCAACCCAAAAACTGCCATCGAGAGTCTTCGTATATACCCGAGAGAGAAATAGAGGCTATTCCCATCCTATGATGACCAAGGAAAATTGGTTTTATGTAGGTATCTAGGAAGCGCCGGGTAAAAAAGGTCCTTTGTCGTCTTTTACCCGGCCTCCTCTATCGTAACGCTCTGTAAACGCCGTTTCAGCTGAGCTGCTCTTAATTGTCCCGCGCGATCTCCTCTCGACGAATCAAACGAAAAATCAACGACGTCCCCGCGGCACTTTTCTGGCGAAGCTGGCTTTTTTTGCCGGCATTAGTCTCGGCTTAGAGCCAGGACATTATAAAGCCCCGTAGCCAGGGACAATCCGGCTCATTGTCACTCGCGTCTCAACCGACCTGTCATCGCCATGAATCCGTACTCGCGATCGCTGCTAATCTTTGCCATCCTCGCTTCCGTCGGATCGTCCAGGCTCGATAACGACGAGCTTAACTGGAAGGGCTTCTCGGTCGCTTGTCTCGGCGAGGATGAGCCGGTCAACGTCACTGCCTCCTGTCATGGTATTCGGCTCGTTCGCAGGATCGTCCAGAAGATGCTGGAGGAGGCGACGAGGAAGAGAAGCATCGAAATCATCGATGGGATAAGCTTGGTGAAAAACGAGGGGGAGGAGGTTCTTAACGACGCGAGAGTTTTAAAGAGCTTCGGAGCGGTCGGATCGATTGTGAATTTTCTCCAGAAGCGAGAACTGAGAATCAGGCTGAGAAGTCTATTGCCCGATAATTTCGAGACTGCCGTGCGAGAAAGTATGACGGCGAGCGAGCAGGGTACGATATTTTTTCGGAAATTTCGAGTGAAAGTGTAATTGTACGTGTTGATAATGATGTTAATTCGTTTTTTTTTCAATAGGAAGAGGCAAGGGAGGTGGAGGTGGTAAAAAGGGCGATAATGGAATGATTTACGTTGTAATGATGGGTAAGCGTTTTTTTCTTATTCTATACTTCGTAATTGTGAGGATTTTCTTGACGAATAATGTGATTAATTGTCGTAGGAAAAATGATGGTGGCCATGGGTTTCGGAGCACTTGGTCTGTTGGCAATGAAGGCTCTGATGGTATCATCACTTGCCCTTATGCTCTCGTTGATCGTAGCGGCGAAGAAACTTGCCAGCAAAGACGATGACAGCCATCACATTGTTTATGCTCAGCAAGAACATCATCGACGACGAAGAAGCGTAAAGCCTTCGGATTCTAATTTCCAAAATCAGCCGTATAGAGGATACCTACCGAGATCATTTCAAACTTCAAGTTCATAGCGCGAATGACCAAGTGTTATGATAGTAAGACTTTAGGAGTAAGAGTACAATTTTCTTTTTAAATGATTTTTATGAAGAACTATTATTGGTAGTTGAAAATTTATTGAGATTTATTTGTAAATAATTTTGTAATTTTTAATACTTTTTTCGGAAAAGAGCAGTATGCTTTATTACATATAGAGACGTCAGTATTACTGAAGACTGAAACTTGACAGACAGTTGACAATTTCGTGATAGTTGACTTGATTAAGGGACTTACAATGTTATCCCGCAAATAAGTAATTATTTGAATTGTGGTTGAATAGTTAGTAAAAAAGTACAGTTGTCGTGGAAAGTAAGTTAAATAAAATCAAAACTTTGACATCTGTGAATTTGAATAAGCAAATGCGACAATAGAAAAAATTTTCCTACGACAATGCCGCTGGAACCAGTAAACACTGACAATGACAGAGTGACAGTGATGAATAGACGAGACAGAGAAAGTGAAATATATATCCTTTCTCAGGACAACTGAAAACGAAAAGCGTCGAAAAGACATGTTGACCAAGTGAAATTTTCGAGTTCTTTTAACTGCTATGATAACATTCTTTTGTTTGGTCGACTTTTAACGATTTGCATATACACATCGACTGGACTCAAGAATTACTTCCACTTTTTAATTTCGGTTTCACTTGGCAGAAGAGAGCAAGTTGAACGTACTCGAGTACAAACATTATTCATAAAGTTTATTAGCTAGTTAATTTATTATTAGTTATTTATACGGGAGTACAAATTTTGTTTAATTTTTTATATAAAATAAAAGTAATACAACAAAAAAGAAAAACAAAATTGTTTCATTATTTATAAACCCATTAGAAAGAAAATTGTAGCTGAGTTTGGTGAATTAGAAGAATGAATTTTCAATTCTGTACAGTGTTTCACCTTTAAAAATGTGTACGAAACAAAAACAATTTTGCCGATAGAGACTATATACCTGAAAAAAATTCAATAAAGTTTAATGAATTATTAAAAAAAAAAGAAAAATCTATTATAATAAACTTGTAAGAAAGGCTGTTCAATGTAAACGGTCCAATGTGGTAGATAGCGGATACAGAGCGCCGGTATAAAGCTATCTAGGCAAACGGAGTGGGGAGAGCTTCACTCACACCGGATCTCTCGGGAGGCGTGAAAGAGGAGCGAGGATCGGCGGGTAGAAAGTGTGCCAAGCGATCTGATGCAAACGCGCGCTTTTTTTTAACAGGACAAGCATCTTTTCCTCTCCCCTCTTTCTCACCTGTTTACGCGCACGTGCGTGTGTGTTGGAGTTTATTCTTTCTGTAAAAATTCCTTTCTACATAAATAATAAAGCTAATCAACATGCTTTTTGGCTGAACAAGTACGATTTACGAGCAGTGTATGTGTCTCGTGATAATGTTTAAGTATGTTTGATCTTGAGCTTGGGAATAGTATGCGTTAGAAATTTCTTATTTTGAATTTTATGTCAATAGAAGTTGTTAATAATGTTGGTTTGATGCAGATTTTGCAACTGTTATTTGAATTTTTAATATTATACTCATGCGTATGGAAGAAAAATACACGTTTTTTGTTCTGTTACAAAATTTCGAGAACAAGGTTTGTTAACATTGCTCGTGATTTTCTTTCTCGCAAAAACAAAAACTGCCACTAGTATTTATGTAAAAAGTAATTCAATTTTTTAACGTTGTATTTAACCAAAGCAATAGTCCAACATATTATAAAGCATTGAGTAGCCGAACGCGCAAAACACGTCCGTCTTCCGCGAGAGCGCACGAGCGATAAGTCCCAGGTAAGGCTTTCACATCGCGCGGATCGCCCCCACTCCTCGGCAAGCCATATTCCCCCGCTCTCGACCATCAACTTACAGTTGCGAGTAGAGGGGGGAGTATACAAGGCCCAAGGAGTCGAACCGAAGTGGGAGGTCAATGCCAAGGCGAAACTGCGCCGGAGAAAGAGAGGAAGAGAACGCGCTCGGAGTGGGGTTCGACCGACTGACCCAGATTCCGCGTGCGCGCGCGCGGCGCTTCCTTTTTTACGTTTCGAATACCATAAAACGCGCGGGGCCCGGTTCGTTCGCGCGCAGACGGCGGCGGCGCTTCCGCGCTCGCGGACCTCGAAGAGAGCGCGCCCGTGCTCTTTGGAAATTGACCGCAGCGTGGCGCGCGCGATCGCTTGGACGCCGCCGCTCTGCGTTTTCAAAATGCCCACAGAGACAAATTGCCCTTGTACGATCGCCAGACACACGCCGTAATTTATCGGCCCCTTCTTTTCTTTTTATTTTTTCTTTTTTGTTAATTCCTTTTTGTTTCGTTTTCTCACGCTTGGTAAGACGTTTTCTGCGACAATATCGGCATATTGAGATTTTTTTTAGGAAATACGAGTGGACCAGCTTTCTCTTTATTATGCTTTGATTTGTAACGTAAACATTTAAAAGAGATCTTTGTTAAATGATGTTTTTGAAAGTGAGATTAGCTTCGTTATTTTTACAATTATTATGAAATATTAGGGTCTGTAAATATGTTTCTGTTTAGATTATTCCGTTGTTAAATTAGTGCGCTTCAGTTGTATATGTTACTGAAGAGATTATTACAAAATTGTTTGTCATTGTAAGATACATAGATTAAGAAAAGAAGATTAATAGCGATTTATTTTACAAAACGTTAAATCAGTGCTTACCAAAGTTTATAAAGTTTATAATAATTAGCAATTGCGACATATATGTATAGTTTATATTTGTACTATTCTTTAATTTAATTTCTTTAATTTAAATTCTTTAATTTAATGTTTTTACTACCGTTTCAC
Organism: Anagyrus pseudococci; assembly: GCA_030522585.1. NCBI lineage: Eukaryota > Metazoa > Arthropoda > Insecta > Hymenoptera > Encyrtidae > Anagyrus > Anagyrus pseudococci. The sequence goes on from JAPYYQ010000841.1 coordinate 20,078, forward strand.
CAAGCACTAGAAAATTTCATTCCACTGCCCAAAAGATAAAAAATCGTAATAAAATAAATTTGAAAGTATTAAATTAAAAACGACATTTTCCCGGTGAGAGGAACCGTCGTTAGAAGAATTTGAAATTTGAATTTTAACCGGTCCAGCGACGTAAAACGTTTTGGGGGTCAGTGTTCATTTGCAGTTTGGGGACCGCTCGTTCGTTGGACCGTAAAAAAATCCTAGTCTATTAATAAAGAAGCCGGGCTGGCACAGTAGCCGAGTTATGGACGCCAAGCTCCTTACGCCCATGTCGTCTCTCTCGCTCTCGCCTTATGTCTTTTCTGATCTGAGCCATGTCGCCCGTTGACCGGACCCCGTTACATTCCATGCACATTACGATATACGTCCGATGAAAATTTGAATTTCAAATCGGTCGCGCATCTGCCGCGTATGTGTAGAGGCCCGGGCCCCCGGGTCTATATGCCGATGCGAGAGAGGCTTTTCGAGGTCGCTCCCGGAGAGCGCCGTGTGGCTTTTCGATGTCGAACTACCGCGGGGGCCAGCATTTAGCCTCTTGTCGAATTTCTGAGCGGCCACCTCTACCGCCCCCCCCCGCGCCGCTATACCTTTATTTACGGCCTTTTCGGTGGGTTCCCCAATGTAACGGCGGTGTATGTACCGGGATTCGACGGCTCGCTTCGGCGGCTGAATTATGCTTCTCCAAGACGGCCCGGGCCATGGCTAAAAGTTTGAGCGTTAACAACGTATATCGGATGGGGGATTTGACAGCACAGTTTTAATAGGACCCGCCTGGGTGACATTTAAAAATGGAGGATATGAATAATTTTGGAGATTACATGCAGCGGTAGCCTAATTAATTATATCGATATTTTCTTATTCTTTTTTTCGACCGCTGATACACTTAGCTTTCTAATCGTTATTGATTCGACATTGTAGATTATTCGAAGGTTTTAATTAATCAGTTTTAATAAAAATTTAACTTTCTAGGTAAGTTATTATTAGTTCAGATGTTAAAACTAGGATTTTTCACAAGGCATAAGCATGAAGTTTTTAAATTTATATCATATCTCATGAGAAAAGCAATAAACTAAAAAAAATTTAATTGTAGAAATGGTAATTAAGCAAGCCATCAAAACGAACAATTGTTCTTTCGCGAATGTACAGCCGAGTAACAGTTATTGGTGTCAAAAAAAAAAATCGTCTCTTAGGCAAATTACGTGTAATGAAAGTAAGATTTAAAAGAAAACACTTAAACATTCCGGTTTCTCAAAGTGCGTGTCCTCTTTTCTAAACAATGGCCGTTAAGATCAAGATCGCGTCTTGCCGTACATGACACATATCTACTTATAAAAGAATAACTTGCGATTTGTATTTAATTTGGACGCTTAAAAAGCGACGAAATAACTATATTTAACGCTTTAATAAAATATAAACGAACACCGTAAACATTAACATACGTTCAAATCACGCTTATCTCGTTCGGAATTTGATTTTAATCCTATACTCCGCAGTAGTAAATATTATGTGAAATAAACCGGTAGACGTATTAATATTGTAAGTCACGTCAAGTTATGAATAGCCAGCCAGAAACAGTAGTTACGCTCTCAATTATGTTTACCAACACGCTGGACACACTCGATTAATTTTCCAACGTAGTCCGTAAAAGATATTGTTATATATACACATCTATCGTTTATTTCTACCCCTTTACTTTGAGCCGTATATCCCCTAAATGATGACAATCGTCGGAACAAACCGTATCTACGAGTCATGGATGAAGATCACGGATTCGAGGCGTATGTCGGTCAGTGATCCCCCCAGAGCGAAGACGCACGTGTGCGCTTGGATGCCGGGCAACGACCAGATATAAGCAGCACCTCGAGCGACGAAATCGCGGGCGTGTGCGTCAGTAAGTTTCGCAACTACACATCGCGATCCGAAGGAGAAACTGAGTTTTACTTTTTAAAGGCGATTTAACTTCTTTGACCAGCTGCCGCTCTCCGGCTCTCTGCCTTTTTCTTTTTCTTTCTTTCTCTCTTCTCTTTGTTGTTCGAGCCGTGTACGCGGCCGTGCGACCTAAGTGCGGCATAAAGAGCTCTCGCTTGCTCTCTGGGCCACTTTTACTTTTTACGACGATTCGGCCGATCTCGTTCGAGGAAAGTACGACTTGGCTTGATTCCTTCTTTTTTTCTTTCTTTTTTTTGTTGCCTCGTTTTTTATTCGGCTCTCGTGATTTGAGTAATAAGTGTCGCGACAATCGGTCGCTTCGCGCGCGGTTAGCATCCTGCTTGCCGACTTGATTAGGATTATCTAGAAAATCTTTAGCTTTAAAAGTGCCACAATTGGTTAAAATTGATCAACTAGATTAAATAGAATTCTATACTCGTTTTATAATAGCTTCTTTTTAGCCGGTGTGACAACTTTTTTTTTTTTAATGAAACACTTGAAGTCATTTATTGCAAACTTAAACCTTACACTTTTATTGCAGCGAGAGAAAAGTAGGTAATGCTTTTAGTACGTATAATGGCGCGATTATTCAAATAGTAAACTACTCGTTTTTTTTCCTCGGCATATCAATTAAATTTTATTCGCTCACGCTCGCTTACACCCCTGCACTCTCTGCAATTATTCAATTACAACAACAGAAAAAGTAAGAAATAAAAAAAAACAAAATAAATCAAAACTTCTAATGCGCGCTTACTAAAAGCGCCTAATTAATTTTCTAAAATACCTTACCTCTCTTCGCCCATTAAAAGAAAAAAAAAGAGAGAAAAAGGAAGCCTAAGCCCAATGAGCGCCAACCTTTCGGAAAAAGTTCGAAACAAACGCGACTTTCTAAAATCCAAATCAACATCTAAATTATCGAGAGAGTCATCGGTGGTATAGACCCCCATCGGCGACTTCGCAATCGCCCGGAGAGCGAAAAAATAGGACGCGCGCGCGGCGTCCCGCCGAGAGAGCCCGTTCAACCATCTCATCTTGGAAACAAGACAGATATGCCGCGAGGGAAGGGGGGAGGAACGAGTCATAAAACACTCTTACTTCCGGTGGGAGGGAAAGGTTCTCTCGGCGCATCCCACGCCGTGGCCAACGAAAACGACATCTCAAGGGGGGGGGGAGGTCCCAGCGAGCCGCTTCATCTCGACCGCGAGGGGGTCAGAATAGAAAGTGGCCAGCACGGAACGAAGGTCGGGGATCCGGGAGCCAAACTCGCGCTCCCGGACGCGAGCCGAGAGACTTTTCATTCATGCTGTGCAGACACACACTACACGCTCTTTCACTTTTGCACGCAAGCAAGAGAGTTGTCTTCCCTTTTGCCGTTATGCGTTGCTTTATTTTTTTCTTTTGAATTTTACTGGATTTTGACGACTGAGAAAACGAATGAAGAGGAAAAACTGGGCGTTTCGTAACTGGCGAGGAAAATTCGATGAAAGAGTGGGTGGGGAAGCTGAATAATGAGGGGGCCGATCGAATATATGCACGGATTAAGAACCGATAAATTTCCAAACTTGAATGAACAACAGTTATGCTCCCAACGTTATTATCGGGTATAACTGTTTCCCCGAAATCCGAGAATCTCCGTTAAAAAGAGGACAAAAATTCACGATATCCACACACACGCCCCATGGAAAAATGTGTATCCGTCTAACGAAGAAGAAAAAAGGGGGGCGGTGGCGAGGAAAAGGAAAATGCAGCGCGGCTGTTAATTTTCAGGCTTATAAAAGCCACTGCTTTCTCTTTCATTCAACGCGATTCGAATCTCTCTCTCTCTCTCTCTCTCTCTCTCTTGCGCTGTACATTTGTGAATGACGCAAATCCCGCGTGTACGCGCGCTCGATTCAAGCCCCCGGTGAAATTGCGTCTGAATGGCCGGAGCGAGGAACGCCAAGCATGGAATGATATCTTCTCTCCTAATGGACGTTAATGCCACAAGAGGTGGGGGAGGAGGGCTGAGTGAAACGTAGACCAGGATAAGCGATTTGCGTAGACACCGGCGGATAAGGAACGTGGAAATTTGAAAATTCGGACTTACTTTCTAAAAGGATGCTCTTTTCAGATATATGCGCCGATATATAGCTCGGGCGCTTTCATCTCTTGCGTGACGCGGATATATTCGCTGCGTTTCATGCGTTTCTCGGTAATACGAGGAGCTTGTTGTCTTCCTTTTTGTCGCGCCGCCTCAATTATCGAGCCATACGAAGGCGTACGTTGGAAAACGTGAATTTAAAAAACCTTTCGTGCCTGATAATTTTCACTCTTACTTTTTAAACTCGCTCGTTCGTGCGTGCATTTATACTTGAATTTTTCTTATTGAATCTTTTCAATACCGAACGCCAAGCCCTACTTTTAAACTTCTCTTTCTAATTCTCCATATATAGTGGCTCTGCACCTGAAAAAATAAAACAAACCGATTCTTTATCAACAATAAAACCTCGTTGCTTACACCATCTCCCAGCCACAAAGCCCCGAGAGGACTGCTTTAAACTAGGATACGGACTTGCGAGCGCGAGAGTGACCAACACAATAGCGCGGCATTGTTCGAAGCGAATAAACGAGCCGTTTGTGTCTCGAGGCGAGAGTGTTGCCCCGGCGAGTTGACGTCCTCTCGCATATACAATTCGCTTAGTCAACGGGCAGGCCTGTTGTTGCCGGAAAAAGTGCACACGGCTGTAAAGAGAACATTGTGTTTCGATTTTTGGACTTTCGAGGTCAGGGGGAGAACACATACTCGAACAATCGAGGTGTTACGAGTGCTTGCCAGCGAAAAAAAAACGGAAGGTGTTAACGGAAAATTTTGGGCTGTAGTGTTTGCTTCTGGTAAACTCGGCTGAGGATGCTAGACTATAGTCGCTGGATAACTAACGAGAGACGCTATGGTTGTAACAGGGGGACTGATTAATGATTGTGATTTGTCGATGCTGGCATTTAATATTTTTTTCAACGTCTCGTTGGTATATATTTCTCACGAAGTAATGATAATAATTGGGAGACGAAGAGAGGGGTGATACGATGGCAAGGCTTTAATTTTTGCAGCTCCGCCTGAGGAAAGAGGGAGAGAGAGACTGACGGGTATAGCGCGTTAAACGATTCCGTTCTAGATCGGGCCTTCCTCCTCCACCCGTCGTGAAATGCGTCAGCTGAAAAACGTCCTTACCACTTTGCATTATACGCGCGGCGGTATGCAAATAACGAGAAAACAGTCAATCAGCACTTTCAAACAATTTCCTCAGGGGGGGGGCAGGGAGAGGAGGGGATGCTGGGTAGGAGAGTCACGCGATTGCGCGCCGACAATTAATTCCAGGCTCGGCTCCCTTTTTTTCTCTCTGCATCCAGGCGTATACGTTTCTCGTCACCCTATTTCTCTCTCTCTTTCCCTGCCGTCTGCCAGCGGCGTCGGCGGCAGGGGCTCTCGAAGGCGAAATTTCCTGAGGTAATTGTCGGCCGGCGCGATAACTCGTCATTACGCGTCGTCAACTCGTAGCCCCGAGCGCTTCTTACCTCTCCCGGAGCTCGTTCGCTCCAGTTTTTAGCGAAGAGCTTCTCTCGCCCACATCCTTGCCCCCTCCTCCCTCACATTATGTACCACGACGTACGCTTGGCGGGGGCCCCAACTTTCGCTAATAAGCCGCGAAGCTGCCCGCTAACCCCGGCTATTAGAACGAGCTTGCAAATGAGCTTCCACTGACCTTCATCTCTCTCTTGCTGACACTGCGGTTTCTTCTTCTTTTCAACATAACAATGGCGCACAGGTCGCAAAAGCGAAGAGAGTTTTTTTGTTCCAAAGAGAGGAGGCGGGGGAGGGAACAACTCTTCATTTTTCGAGCTGCCGAGAGAGATATTTCACGAGAGAGAGAGAGAGAGAGCGAGAATGGTGTCGACGGGGCTGTGCTGGTGTACTCGAGATGCCAGCCGCAGAGAAAAATCTCTGGAATTCGCTGGAGATACGGTATAAGACATCATGTGAGGGGAGAGGGACGAAGTGGAGAGAGAGAGAGAGAGAGAGAGTCAGGCGTTGGCTTCCACGACAATCGTGTCAGGCCGAGGATAAATTGGAAGAGTGCGTGCGACTGGTCGCGTGACGCAACTTTCCCCCGCGAGCCCAAAATGATTCCGCAGTCCACGATATGCGTGTATGTATGCACTACTCTCTCAGCCACCCCCATTTCCAATATCGCTCCGATGTACGCGCGCGTGGGCGTCCACTTTGCCCGGCGAGTCTAATTGCGAGCCTGGATTTTACCTGGCGTTCCCCTTTGATATATGTGTCTAATGATTGCGGCCTTTTTTTGCCTTGCGATCAGCCTGATTTGGCCGCTCCTATAGCGACGCTGAACAAATTGTCCTACTGGCTTTTCCTTTTCTTTTTATTGTTTAGTAGGACGAACGCGTTTGCTTGTTTATAATACACGTATAGGTGGCTCAGGTTTCGTATAATCGCTATAGAAATATATAACTTCACGTGTGGTCATGGCTAATTAAGCTACACCCGTTCGCCAACTAAGCGCAGTATTATTTCTAAAAGAAAGATCAACTCCGATGAAGTGTGTAGGACCGCGACTACCGCGGGTCCAAAACAATTAGCCTTCTCGACGCAGGTCCATTAACCCAAGCACGAATCTCTCGGGCAAACATTAAATCCAAAGAGATGAAAGAAAGTCCCTTTGTTTTCAAAGAAAACGCGCGGGGGTAAGCCTCCGAAACGAGCTAATCCGACGCATCGGCAATATTTATGAGGTATACACTTATTCAAATAGCGAGCTCCGCAGCCCGTGCTAAACGGATAACTCTCTGCTCTTAAGCCGTCGTCGTCGTCGTTGCCGCGGGCCGTGTGTATACACTCGCGGATGTGTACACGCGCGCTTATAACCGACGTCTTACTTAGGAGCAACGCGGGGCTTTTCCGTAAAGTACATAGTCGCGTATGCAGCGCGTGTTCGCGATTGGCACGCGCGCTAAGCTTATCCTATACCGCCCCCCGGGCGAGAGGCTCTTTAGCGATATCGCTTCTTTCTCCTTTTTTCGCGTCTATACTCGAGAGACAACGACTACGCCCGCGTGAAATCGGTAGGCACGCGCACTCGGATATGCAAGCGTTCTCCTTTGAGAGAAACTCCAAGACAAGGGGCTGAGTGAGGGGCAGTTCGTTAGCGTTGTTAGACTAAATAAAACGATGATTGATAGGCTTCTGGAGGAGGTGGTCGCAAGCGTTTCGGGATAAACGGAAGACCGTAACGCGTAACTTGATATCTATCAGGCGGCCTGTCTCGACTGCTCCCTGACTGAGCTTTGATCTTGCTCTGCTTCGTAACAGGATTTCAGAGTCTTTTTTTCAACAGACACGCGCGCTGCTTCGGCCTTTTGTTCTTCTTATTTTTTGATCCTACATTTTAACGACAACGGCTTGATCGATCCGTTGGGGATTAGATTGAAATTAGTGGACAATTAGATAGCGTTATAGAGCTATCCTAGGATGAGCGTGTTTTTCGAGATTATTTTAGGAAGGATCAAGCAGTCGTGTTACCATTGGCATTAAACCTCGAATAACACGGATAACGTTTATTCGGATTGAATTTTTGTCCCGCATTTATTCGACGAATTGATTACTTCAATAGTTAAATATTTTTGATACCTGGTAAGCTCGTTAAATACATTTGAAAATTTTTCATGTTACTTCTCAAATGTCATTGCGGCCATAAAGTAGCCGGCTCGCCCCAAAAAAAACCGTAGAATTCCAGAGAGAAATACCTTCTATAACGCAAGCTTCGCAATATAACGCCGGCTACATCCCAAATCTCCATATCGACACGATTTTCTCCCAAAAACGCGGCGTAAACGAGGTGGTCTTATCCCTCAAAAAAAAAAGTAACGCGACACGTCGTGCCAGAAACTCGTGGAATGTACCGAAAAGTGAGCAGCAAAGGGAGAAGAGGGGGGGGAGGGGGGAGAGAAAAAGAAACGATCATTTATTAATTAGAAAACCAGTTTTTGCCGTTGAAAAACGCGGGGTATATAGAAATTATAGAAGCAAAGGCGAGAGTGCCGAAAATGGGCAGCTCTCGCGCGTGTGTATGAGCGTATGTGTGTGTGTGTGTCGCGCGCGCCCGAGAGTCTGTCCACCTGGGTGGGGTGAAGGAGGGGCAGAGAAGCTGCTGCTGCATCCTCTCTGGTCCCTGGCCCCCATGGTTGCCCCGCGCTCGCGTACGAGGTGGAGTGGGAACGTCTACAGGCTCGGCCATTCGAAGATAAAGAGCACATTCGAAAATTCTGTACATATATCGACGCGTGCGCGCTCTCTCTTTCTCACTCTACTCTCTCACGCACTCTCTCTCTCTCTCTCTCTCTCTCTCTCTCTCTCTCTCTTCTCTCTCTTTCTCTCGCTCACGCACAGTCGGTGTGTCTCATCCGAGGAGCGGGCTGGGAACGGCTGGCGTGTCGGCTCTATCGGGTCCGGGGGACTTCTCGCTGGCTCATCGGTATAAATAGTAGGGGTACGACACCCAAGAGTTCAATTCGTTCTTTGCCCGTTCGGCCGAGTAGATCTCTTTCTCTCCTCCAAACCTCGACCCTCGAGTCACACACGCCCAAACTCGACATGAAGCCGTTCGCAGTTCTCGTCCTCGTGGCGTTCGCCCTCACCGCCTCAGCCCAGAGCATCGACGAGTGCCTCCAGCAGGACAGCATCTCCTGCGTCCAGAAGAGCCTCTTCCGCAAGGCCCGGGACTTCTTCAACCAGGAGAACCTCGAGCTCGTTAGTGGAATAAGCTTGGTCAAGGCTAAGGCTGACCGATCGGCCAGGACCGGCAAGGAGATCGTTTACGAACAGGAGATCGAACAGGCCAACACGGTTGCTGACAGACAGAGCGCCCTCGAGAGCTTCGTCGGCGAGGAAGTCAGCGACTTCTTCCAGGGACGCAGCTTGAGGGTTAGTTTTTATCCTGTTTTTTCTTTTTTGTCTAACTATTTTTTTTATTGTTTCGATTTTTTTTCTTCATTTATTAAAATCGTTAATTTTTTTGGTTGTAACCCGAATTCTTATTAAATAACTAAATGATTTTTAGTTTTTTTTCTTGTCGTTTTTTAATTAAGTAATGTTTCTCAAAGTTACGCTTGTTATTGCGATAATGACAATAGTTTAATATCGGTATACGTACGTTTACAGGTCAACTTCGCTCCCACTTTGGAAAAAATTGGTGAATCTGCCCGTGCCATCGGCGAATCTATCCCCGCTGAGGTCAAGCAAGCCGCTGACGAGATCACCGAAGGTAATTTTTTTGTTCATCAATGATTTCCGTGTTGTTACAAAATTAAGTGTTACTTCATAAAGTGCAAATTTAGACCGTAATTTTTAATAATTTTTACGTCATCCTTATTAAACAAAATTTATAACTAATTTGTTTCATAAGTACCACGCGACTAATTGACTTTTATCTTTAAATTAATTTGTTTATCAAAGTCGATAAAACCATCACGTGCCGTCGTTCATTAGTGGCATAATTAAAAGAAAAAAAGTCCTAATTCTCAAAAATCTGAAATCTTCTCACACGCGCAGCGGTAATGTACTAACGAGCGATCTAAATAGAAAGTAAACCTGTTTCAAAACTTAATCAGAACCCCCACCGAAATTCTAACGAATTAATTCCATTTCTCTTTTAACATCCGCAGGCCGTGGCAAGAAGAAGAGCTTGAAGAAAATCCTTCCCCTCTTGCTGATCGCCAAGGCTAAGCTCGGCGCCCTCGCCACCCTCGCCTACTTCGGTCTGGCCCTGATCGCCAAGAAGGCCATCATCACGTCGCTCATCTCCATCGCCATCGCCGCGTTCGTCGGTCTCCGTGGCCTCTGGGACAAGAAATCCGGCAGCGGTGGCATTGGCTTCGGCACCACCGGCTACAACTCCGCTGGCTGGAGCTCCGCCGGTGCCGGCGGTTACGCTGCCGGTGCACCATCCGGCTGGGACGACGGACACAACTACGCCGCCCAGTCCCAGGCCTTCTCTGGCTACCACTAAGCGATCGCCTCTACCTTTAGAGACGGTCGATTTATAAACAAAAAATAAGAAGATGACAAGCGCGGTCGTGGATCGTCGTCGTTTAACGCCAGTCGACGGAACGACGTCCCGGAAATCGACAGAGATCGGTAATTCAGTATCCCCCCTTTACTCAACATCCTTGGCCTTCCCGCCAAGAGGTGGCTTATTATGGGCCTGGCCCAATTTTTGCAGCCCCCCCCCCCCCCTCACACCATCCGTTGAACTTTGCTTGGGAGGCTTGCGCGTGTAGCTTCATTCGATAAAGAGTGAAATGAAAACCGGTTACGCGCTAACCTGCCTCGGCCTCTACTTTCTCGCCCGGCGCGAATACGATGATTTCCCCCCTCCCGGAGGGGGGAAGCGTGTGATCGCGCTCACGGAGTTTTACCAGAGGAAGGGAGAGTAAGAGGCCTCTTTCGGGACAATTAAAATTTCGGACGGATGACGGAGCCGGATAGGTCACGCGTGGTATATCGTCGAATCGTATCTCCGTAAGAACATCTTGTTATGACTCGCCACGGATCCCTTTCTTTTAACCTCCTCGTTTTTTTCACTCTTTAGTTCGAACCCGAACGGCGTACGCGCTGATCGGGCTCTCCTGTGTGTGCTAATTTCCAGTGAAAGCCAGTCTCGCGTTATAAAAACTGGTTTACCCACCAATCGGAAATTCGTGATTAGGTCATTGGGGAGAACGATTTTTCGGCGAGCTTACTCCGCGCTCCAGGCACACGGCATCGGGAATTCGTTCGGAATTTTTTGACAGGTCCGTTGTATTCAAATATCTTTACTGGCTCTCGCCTCATTAGTCCCCCTTGCGCGTCAGTCAGTCAGAGGGAGGCTGGAATCGATTTACAATTGTAAATTTTATTCCGAGCCTCTCTCTGCTCTTGCCGATCCCATACCGATAACTGTCAACGGGGCGTCGATCGATCCGTTGCGAAGCGACAGGTCGACTGGGTTAACACAAAGACGACTTGGAAACAGGACCGCCGCGCGACAATGGAGAAAGCACAATATTTATTACCATTAATCTTATTTTATTATTTATGAGCCGAGCATCGAGCGCTGTAACTAATTATTAATGTTATTTTTTTTTATTAATTCTTATTTACATGTACATATTGTGTGACGATCGCTCGCATTAATTTATGATAATTAATTATTATTACCTTATGTATTTATCATAATGTATTTGAAAACAATTAGTTTGCCGTACCTAGACTGTCGAGATCACACGGGAACCGCGTCCGCCTTTAAACGCGAGGCGGTCCTCTTTATATCTGTTATCTTGTGCTTCGTCGCATGTACACTTTGTTTTTCTGCATAAATGAAATAGAGCGGATTTGTTGAATCAAACCGAGAGGCTAGTCGATTGTTACCTTTGCTCACAGTGTCTGTCAACCATTGCATTATTACCTTCGATATTATGTGAGTGTTTAAATACACTTTGTTACAAAAATCCATTTGATTATTCAATTTTGTACTTGCCCCTCTTTTCCACAATCCAGCTCCACTTGAATAATCTCATTCCCCAATCGACCACATTACCAATCAACAATTTCCCGTGTCATTCCGATTAATCGTTAAATCATCGGCTGAATCTTCCTCTCGTCTCTGTCATCATTTTTAACGAACCGCCTCTTCCTCCTCCTTTCCTAAAAGCAAAGAAAAAAGAATCAAGATCCTGACTACAAAAGTTCCTCTTAGCGTCTACATTGGAAAGCACACGATATTTTTCTCCTCCACTCCGCACTATCATCCGCGACAATTCCAAAAATCATACACGTCGCCGATCTCGGCTTCGATCACTGGCCTAAAATAATCGCATCAAGTAGTCCGTAACGATAAAATAAGAGGAGAGGGGAAGACTCAAATAAGAGCAATTGCTGCCTCCTTGCTCCTCGTCTCCCATCACCGAACAATACTCCATCCATATCTGTCGCTCCTCGACGAAAATTTGCAATGTGCTCCCGGGGGGAGGAGGCGCCCACGCTTTGGCGCAGCCGTGAGCAAATCAAAATCCAGCCAGAGGATCGCGGAGGAGTGGCCGCCTCTCCGAGAGGTGCCCCGAAAAAAAAGAAAAGAAGAAGTGGGAGAGAGAAAGAGAGAGATATTAGAGAACGAAGGCAGACCACACCGAAAATTTCACTGGCATTCACGGTGCATGCGTGAATGCGCGGCTGCGAGGATCGGTTGGGCTGGACTGGTTTTGGCTGCTGTCGTTTAAGACAAAAAGGAAAAGAAACGCGAAAAGAAGGAGGAGGAGGAGGAAGAGGTGGTAGTGGTAGAGGTTCAGGGCAAGGAGAGGAGAAGGAGAAGAGGAGAAGTACACGACACGTACATTGGACGCTTGGCCGCTCTCGGTGTCTCTCCTTCTCTCTCTCTCTCTCGGTGGTTTTCGTGCGCGCCCGGCCGCACTGGTATATATAGTAAAGGGGCCTACACCTGCGTGCGCGACTCCTTACTCACCCGCTCGTCCGAGAAGCACACCGTCGTCCCGCGCGCACACGCACCATGAGACTGCTGCTTTGTTATTGGGCCTGCATCGGCCTGGCGTTGCTCGCCGCCGCCCGAGCCCAGAGCATCGACGACTGCCTGCAAAAGGACAGCATATCCTGCGTACAGCAAAGTCTGTTCAGGCGGGCAAAGGAGTTCTTCGACAGGGACAGCCTGCAGCTCGTCAGCGGAGTCAGTCTCGTTAAGTCCAAGGCGAATCGAGCGGCGAGAAGCGGTAAGGAGGTCGTTTACGAGCAGGAGATCGAGCAGGCTAATAACGTTCTGGACAGGCAGAGAGCTTTGGAGAACTTTGTCGGCGAGGAGGTCAGTGACTTCCTCGCTCGGCGCAGCTTGCAGGTGAGTCTATTGGTTTTTTTTTATTGTGATGCGCTGGGAGGTGTATGTTGATTTGAGACTAAGAGAAGTTTAATGAGAAAGCTTGGTTGTTTTGTGTTGGATGGGTAATAAATGAATAGTAGTGTGTTGTGTATGAGAGCAAGGATTTGTTTAGATGAGATTTCGATTGTTTTAACTCACAGATTACAAGCTTTGTTAATATTTTTTGTCATTTATAATTACAATAAACGCATATTAGGATTCAGTGCGCTTGTATAAAATTATAAAATTTACGTCAAAAGTTGTTTTTTAAATAATACTGTTATATTCGCAGATCAATTTTACACCGGCATTCGAAAAAATCAGATCATCCGCCCGGGCTCTCAGTGAGTCGATCCCTTATGAAGTAAGGCAAGCCGCTGATGAAATTGCCGAAGGTAATTCACGAAAACATACATAAATTAATAGACATTCAATTAACGTTTTCTCGGAGTAAAATAATGCAATGCCATATTTAAATTGAGGACAAATTAACGAAAAATAACATATATTGCAATGGAATAAGCTTCTAATGAAGATACAAATTGATTGAAATAATTTCGTTTGAATTGACCATTAGCGGGAGTAATGGCAAGCGTATATTTATCACGCCTACTCGCCAAACAACTTGCAATCTTACTTAGAAAGCTGTGCTGCAATAACGATCGCTTCTCACTTTCATGAGATATTCACCTTTCTCATCGATATTTTAACAAGTTCCCAATTAGCGAAACAATTTTTAAAATATTTATTCGCTAGTTTATGCAAAATAATAACTGTTATGTAAATAAATAAATGATCACTTTTTTTAATATCTTAAATTTTTCATTGAAACAGATTTTACAAACTCTGTTTCCGCTTTATCGATAGCAAAAATATTATTCCATAAAAGAAATTTTTTTATTATGCCATAACAAAAACTTATTTATCGAAATTTGCAGGGCGCGGAAAGAAGAAGATAATCCGCACAATCCTGCCGCTGCTGGTCGCGGCGAAACTCAAGCTCGGTCTTTTGGCGACCCTGGGCTACTTCGGCATAGCTCTACTCGCCAAAAAAGCCATCCTTGCCTCAGTCATCTCGATCGCTGTCTCAGCCTTCCTCAGCCTAAAATCCCTTTGGGCCGGCAAGAGCTCTGGGCATGATTCGACGACCTACAACGCGGGCTGGGCATCGAGCAACATCGTGTCGTCGGGTTGGTCACCGCCGATATCCAGCGCAGGCTGGGCATCCAGCGGCTGGGATGACGGACACAGCGGCTTCTCAGCGCCAAGTCAGGCATTCTCTGGATACCATCGCCGCCGTTAATAAAGGTCGCTGGTTCTCGCGATTTTTCGAAGATTATTCTGAACGATAGAGCCTTCTCGGTGCAACCGATAGCGCACCCGAACTTTTATCGTAATTGTTTTTTTTTTTCAAGTCTTGATGTATTGAGACGAGATCATTATTTAAATGTTTCATTTGGAAAATTTATCGTTTTTAAATTGAGCGGATGAAATACTGCGATGTATTTTTTGATAATTTATAAATTATTTTGTAAACTAAAAAATTATTTATGTATATTAAGAGTATCATGTTTCATATCAATGATGACATTGACGTACATTCAAACTTGAACATCGATCAGCTATCTGATAACGGGTCAAAAGATTAACAGAATCGTAAACTGCCAAATTTGTGCGAAGGAAAAAAAGAATATTTACCATAATTAATTTTATTTATTGGATAAGCGTTGTAGCGCTTCCGCATGTACATACAAATAACAAGCTCGTTTATAAATATTATTGTACACCATATTTGTAATTACTGAATTGCATACCAACCTTTGTATATTATGTTTGTCATAATAGATTATTGTTTTTGTATTATTCGATATATCATCGTAAAACATTTACATTGCATATCTTTTTTTTATTGCGAAAGTAACGACTACTTGCCTTTCGTCTTGGTTTGTTTTCCTCTTTTATTTCTATAAATTATTGCATGCCATTATTTGATATTTATCATAAAAATACAAGATGTAATCAAAGTGAGACTAGTCGTTGCTTCTGTCCTCAATGTCAAGGTAAACATTATCTCTCCGGTCGATGATTTAAAAATCATTCGAATGTATCAAATATACTTTTTTACAAAATTGTTGTTCAGGTTCTTTTATTTTACCACAAACTCATATCTTGTTACGTTCTTATAAAGATTTCTTCCGTTTCATAATTGGAAATTTAACTATTGCAATTACAGTTGTACATAATAAACAAAAATAAGAAATATTTCTAATCTTCTAATCTCGTAAAAGATTAAATAACAGCACTAGACAATCGCTCATCATTAAACAAAATTATTCATTCGTTTATTGGACTAAGCAATGAATCATTGCATAAAATTTACAAACACATATGTTCGCAACCGAATAAATAGTCTGTCAAAACATAAACACAAGTGAAATAGAGAGAGAGAGAGAGAGAGAGAGAGAGAGAGAGAGAAATAAAAAACTACGGCTCGAAATATAAAGGTATACGCGTCAAGCGCGCCATCGCGCAGTAACGAAGGCAACGAAGATAAAGGTGAAAAAAGAAACAAGGTACCGTTAGGTCATCCTCCTTAACCGTCCTTGAAACCGAAGCCACAAGTCCACCGGTTAGGGCGCGCGGCTCCCAACAAAACAAAAAAAAAATGAAAGGGCCAATCTTGTGAAGCGTCATGGTGGGCCCAGTTTTGCGCGTGGGAATACACCGAAAAAGTGCGCCCGCGTGAGTATATATGCCTTTCGCTCGAGAGTCTTTCTTGAGAGCCAAGTTTTCAGCATCGTCGCTGCGCTCTGACACAAGAATTAAATTGGTCTTCAGCACACTCTACGTGTGTGTCTACACCAGCGCCGCTACCACGCGGTAGCCGATATTTTATGTACACAAGAGCGAAGCTATGCTCTACTTTGGTCATTGACTTTTCTTTCGGTTATTGGTTTGGTTTAGTTAGATTTTTTTTTAATTCTTAATATACGTTTATTCTTTTTCTTAAGTAAATCATTACTTACCTTTCAGATGGCTTGTTTCACATATCGACGTTCCCACAAATTTCTACGAAAATCAATCGATTTTGGTAATTGGTCATGAAAATAAGATTTCAATTTTAAAAAAGCAATACTTATTCTACTCTAGCTCTAATAATTTACTAGTTTTGAGAAAAGCCTTCCCATATATTTATTCTAAGCAATTTAAATGAATATATATTAATTTTTTTGAAAATAATTTTTATCCGCAGCAAAAGTGCGAAATGTCCTGGTATAGGTGAAAATACCTGGTATAGGACAACGAAGTCGCCTAAAAAAGAAACATTATAGAAGTTTCCTTTTAATTGTCTAGTTTTAAGTAACTTGAGTTTCACTTATGGTTATGCCAATAGTTATTGGTTTCGGATAAGTAATAGTTAAGGACTTTAACTTCGTCGGAACTTAAGGTCCTTAGGGAGACTAGACTTCGTCACCTTTTAAAAGTCTAGTCTGAAGTGCTGCAAGTTTCACCTATGGTTATTGGGTTGCTGCAAAGCAGCAACCCAATAACCATAGGTGAAACTTCTAAAGGGCGACTTCTAAAGAGACTAGACTTAGCTTCCGACTTTGTCGGAAGCTAAGTCTAGTTGTTAGAACGTTAAGTTCCGACGAAGTCGGAACTTAACGTTCTAACAACGAATCTTAAGGACGTTAAGTTCCGACGAAGTCGGAACTTAACGTCCTTAAGAAAACTAGACTTTTAAAAGGCGACGAAGTCGCCTTTTAAAAGTCTAGTCTCAAGTACCTTGAATTTCACCTATGGTTATTGGGTTGCTGCTTTGCAGCAACCCAATAACCATAGGTGTTATAAGTCTAGCGTTAACTTCCGACTTCGTCGGAAGTTAACGCTCTTTAGAAGTTTCCTCTCTTAAGAAGATTCTTAAGGGGACTCGACTTTCTTAAAGTCTAGTTCTTCTCTAGTTCTAGTCCTGACTTCTAAAGGATGTCAAGTCTTGACTCTGTCATTTTTTTTTAGAAGAGTCAAGATAACAAGTCCTTAATATAACAAGAAGGTAAAGATAACAAAGGCTTAAGATGAAAGAAGAAGGTGATTAAAATGTAAAATAAATTTAAAAAAATAAAATCTAATTAAAAAGGAAGAAAGGAAGAGGGAGGGGACAGGGGAAAAGCAAGTGTTGTTCGAAAGGAAGAAACTCTCGCGCGGGGCAGTCGTGACTTTCGATTGCGGTGGAACGCCGATGCGCGTCGATAGTACAAGTAGTCGCGGTCCGTAGTGTTACAGGTGCTGGCACTGCTATTCGCACGCGATTCCCCGGAACGCTAGAGCGCCTAAGAAAATTGCACTTGCGTGAGATGGTGTGTTTTGTCTCGTTTGATGCAGGAAATTACGTTATTGCTCCAGCTACTAAGATTTCCTTTTATTTTATTTCTTTGCGGGATTATACCACCGTGCCAATTAGTTTTAGATTTATATGGCTGTCCTTACGCGACAAGCCGCTCGATTAATAGCCTTATTACTAAAAAATTAGCCGTAAATTAAAAGTCTATGTTTTTCTCTTTTAATTATTTAATGTTGTACATTTGTTGTATTGTGTAGGATGACGATATATTTGCAATTCATCGATTAGATTTTATTAAAGAATATTCGTTAAGCCAACGTTATATCGGTAGTGTTTCGTTGTAACACGATGACTGGATCGTAGCAAGAAAGTAGACTAATGTTTACACTTATTACAAGAGAGAACGAAATTAATATGCCACCACATCTCAGGAGCCTCAATTTCTAAAAGAAATCCTTTATTTGTAGATTCAGGTTTTAAAAATTCCGGAACTCGTCCATAATATTACGCCAATCCTGTACGCGTTAAATGTTTGTTGTTGCTTGATAAAATAAATAAATAAATTCTTTGCATTAATTCAAAACAATCCAAAGCGAAAAAAGTAAAAAAAATAGTTTTCCACACTTTCCTTCAGCGTCTCCGCATTCAAACGCACCTCATCAATCCATTTCTTACGCGAGTTAAGAGCGCTCAGCTTGACATACGTGAAAGAAGGGTCACACATATCCAGGGGGCCATTATTTCCCCTCCCAGAGAGCGTCCAAATTATTCTCATCGAGGCTTCCGCATATTTTTCCCCTCAGCCCCCCCCCTTGGTTCTCAGGCGCACGAAAATACAAATTGCAGCGACAAAAGCCGTCTCGCCTGACAAATGATCGTCACATTCGTGCCGACGCAGAGCGAAGAAGCAGTGCGCCCGCGCGAAAGTGGACCAAGCTGTAAAGAAAGACGCGCTTCGAAAAGATGCGCCGCGTATATGTGTATACGATGATTGACTACCAACTTGGAAAATTCTACGGTTGCGATTGTATCAAGCTCGAGTTTTATTAACTTTCAAGTTCATTATTTATCAAAATTCCTTAATCATCCCGTTAAATTGGTTTTTCTCGTTGAATTAAAGTATACTTTTTATGCACAAAAGCATATTACAATGTATGGCTCGCAATTGCCGCAACGCCAGTTGTTATGTTTGCAATTGCTTAATTGCGCTCTTAAATGCAGAGCAACATAGCCGACAAAGCTGCTAGTGCTAACGACCGTGTAACTTTCTTTGTTTGCTCATTCGAGCGCAATAGCGTTGTTATTACAAAGCCTCCGTTTTGATACAATGTTTTCCCATCTTTCTCCAATTCCGATTGATATACATTTGTATGCTTCTTCGCGCGTTTCCTTCTTTCTTTCGCCAAACAATTCTTTTCGCGTTTCACTTTAATTGCCTCTCGTTTTATTTTCTTATGCATCAAACCTGATGTTTATTTTCATAATCTGATCGTTTGTTTTTTCATGAAAAATGTTGCGATTGCGAAACAAAGGCAAAACAATACCGTTATATGCGTTTTCCTGGATTTCGTGCGAAAGGTCACGTTTACCGTGACAAGTACGACGACAGCCTTGCATTACACATCTATAGCGTCTGGGTGTTTCTAGTACAAGCAAAAAGATGTAGTTTCTAATTCCTTGCAAGTCCATTTTAAAACACACACGGTTCCGATGAAGAGCACGGCTAAATCACGTTAAATTTAGCGCCGCAATTAATATTACTCGATTCTTTACAAAATTAACATCGGTCTTGCTTTCTAAGATTACAATCGCATAAGGACGTCTAAGCGTTCAAGCAACGCCGAATACTGCAGCACAAACGGAGCGTAAATCTCTGTTGATTTTAATCAAGAGATAATTTCCGCAAAGGATAATTCCCATATTTTCACTTATTGGACCTTGCTGCTCAACGCTATATAAGCAGAAAATTAAGTTTAGGCTTCGCGCTGGCACATATATCCGACTTTTTCTACCTCGTTCCACCGGCTATATCGCATTACCTTTGAAGGAAGAAATAAAAAACAAAACGATCATAGATTGCTCCAGTTAAAGACGCAGCGCAGCAAAAAAAATTACGACGATGAGGGAGAAATGCTTTCTCTCTCGCTCTTCTTATACGTTTCACAAATCTCCAGCGTATCCACTGTATTAATTTTAGCCGCTCTACGATCGACAGCTCAATTTAATCGAAACTTAATGAAACCCCTTGAACTATACAACTCCGGCAAGACAATGGTCCTCTCCCCGCGTTTGCCTTACACATATACTCCATAACACCAAAGGAAGAAATCGCATGAGAAAATCCATTTCTCCGTTCGCAGCGTAGAGTCTCTCTCTCCAGTCGCACGTGAAAGAAAAAGTCGAGCGAGGCTGGGGGCAGAGGGGGGGGGGGCGCTATGTCCCTGACGAGAGCAGGAAAAGCCGAGAGCGTCCTGGTCGCTACGCTGTGCGCACGATCGCGATTTTTCAGCGCCCTGTGTGTATATATACGTTCCGCTCGGTATACACAGAGTCGAAGGTAGGCCATGCTTTCCTCCCAACACCAGAGAGGGAGATAGAGAGAGAGATACAGAGGCCGATCGCTAGAAGCCAAGTGGCATCTGGCGTGTGGCCTCGCCAACAGCAGCTCGCCAATCTGCTAGAAAGCCAATTGGTTCCGGGCCACTTTGGACCTGCGACTCGTCTCTCTGTGCCTATGTGCATACGTCTCTCTCTCTCACACACACACGCTCTTTATGCCGGCTGCCTACCGTCGCTGCGATTTATCGCTGAGACAACATATCTCCCTTCCCTCCGGACTGTCGCCTGTTATCTTCGTTGGCTATGGGAATGTCCATAAGTGCAAGATGCAGCTGGAAAGCCGCGTTTATCGACGGGTCGAAGTGCGCGCGTGTTTGAGAGCCCGAGGGCTTGTATTTGGCGTTTTTTAATGACGCCTTGTCTCGCCGTAGTTGCTGAGATTTTTTTCATTTTACGGCTAATTCATTATAATCAAATTAAATTAGACTTGCTCTCCGTGACACAGAAACGCGTGGAATCTTCTTTGGCGACTGTTAATCATCGTGTTTTTCTTTTCTAATCAAATTTGCATTCGAAATTAACTTTCGGTACCTTTGAAAAAATCATTTTCCCGCAGATTTATTACCTCATTAACGTACTGCAAAATGAAATGATCTTTATCGTTAGATGCGCCAAACTTGCGCCCTTCAGCGCTATGCACGAGAGTTACAAATTTTCCACTTCACTCTACTTGTCATTCCCAGCGCGTTAAAATCAAGAAACGAAGTCGTACTCTCGTATATAGTATTTACATTTTTACAAGCCTATTAATAGCAGCGAGCGAGCTAGTCGGTAGGCTACAATTTAGCTCGTAATAGAGGCGGTAATAGCGATCACGCGTATGCTAGAGCCACAGCCAAAGGAGAACGAAAAATCAAAGAAACGCGGAGCTGAGATCGAAAGGGGGGGTGGCTGGGTAAGAAAGCAAAATTGCAAGAGAAAATTTGCGGAAAGAGTCAGGAAAACCATACGTATGGAGGGGCAGGGGGAGTCTACGCGTGAGCGTCGTAAAATGAAAGTCCGTCTGGCAAAAAAAAAGGAGACTTATGACGGGGGGCCCCATCGGACACCGGCTATTCTGTTTTCTAATGATAAATGCCGGCTGCATCTTTTCATGCGGCGCACTACTATACACCGTGACTGGTCATTTTCACGTTAGCATCGGGACTACTTTTTTATTCTTCCGTTTCTCTCTCTCTCTCTCTCTCTCTCTCTCTCTCTCTCTCTCTCTCTTTCTCTGCCTTTAAAAAAAAATAATTCAAGCATCGAGCGCGCATTTCACTCGAACAACACACACGCGCGCGTATAGTGTTTAGATTCTCTCTCTCTTTCTTTCTGCCGGTGAGAAATATCTGAAAAGCGCACTCATAAATAAAACAACGACATTGGCGCAGTTAGAAGGATATATCCCGGGACTATCCGCGGCGGGCGCTCGACAAAGAAATCCCGGCGTTTGGAAAGCGTCGCTCCTTTGGATCAATAGAATCTCGGCTGATTTTCTTCTCGCCCGCGTCTCGTTATTCTCACAGGCATCCGTATAATCGATTTCGTTCGGAAGGAAGAAAAGGGTTCTCTCTCTGTACGCACGCGTATACGAGCGTAAGCGCGTGTACATGTATACAACGACGTCGACGACGGTGTCGACCCAGTTGTAAATGGGTGGCCCGGTTTTAACGCAGCCGAGAGTATACGCGCGAGGAGAGGAGAGGCCTCTGCCTCGTCATATATCGGCGAACGTTCACTTAGAAAGACGAGCTGCGCTTGGGATTTCGGGCTTTGATTGACGGCCAATGCCGAGTCACGCCGCTTGTGTAGTACCACCGCGAGCCCGCAACTCTTGGGCCCCCTCGCTCTGGAGAGAGAGATGTTGAGAGCAAACGGGCCTAAGGCTTGTTTTATGTACACTAATCCGTGTGTTTATCTTTGAGATTTCGGACGTGTTAGAATGGGTGTATACCTTGTCGGACTCGATTTCTTTAGATATTTCGTTTCGTATCCGATTTGAATGTTCACCTGTTTAAATGATCTTCCAGCCGAACGACATATAGAAACATTGAATTTCTATTTGTTTATTTTTCCTAGCTCCTTAATGATTGTCCCCAAAGTTTACGACAATATTCAATAATAAAGAAGGTAGAAAAAAGCTCGATTTTACAAGTATGCATTCCGATAAATCAATTTCCGCGTAAACGTCGAGCCGGCGAGGCTGCAACAAACGTTTTTCAGTACGTAAAACTTTACAGCCGGCAATAAAGCACATGTGTATATCCATATGCGCGGTAAGTGATAAATTTACACCAATTTGTCCGTGAGGAACAAGCCTAAGAGGAAGGAAAGAAAGAGAGAGGGCGGCCCGAGGCACATCCATCGATTTTGCATTGAATCCCTCTCACTTTGGGGCCCGTATCTCCAGCCGCAATCTCACGTCTTCTTTAATAGACGCGCGTGCCGCGGCAGAGCGGCAGTGGTGGCTAGTCGGCGGGGCTTGTGCGCGCTCGGCGGTTCGTAAAATGGAAAATAGCCAAGAGCCTCTCCGGAGAGCGGGTAAAATCGAAAGATACATATCCCAGTGAGGCTTGAAAACTCTTCTCTCTCTGCTGGCAGCAATCAAATGTCAGAGAGTCGCAAAAATTTCTCCTCCGCGCAGAAGCGCGTATCAGGCACACTGGAGCCTTTTGATGCGTGATACGCTCGTGTGTATAGCTATACGTATACGCGCTATAATCTATAATGACTCGGTGGGTCCGGTAACGCGGGGGGAGCGAATAAGGGAAGGGGGCTTAGAAATCGGTGCATCCTATAACCTAGAAATGGCCTCCTCCTCCGGAAAAATTCCGCGTCTATCGTTAATAACCCGTTAAAAAGTCCGTTTAGAAGTGCCTATAGAGCCAGTGTGGGCTATCGAGGGGGAGGGCTACTTCAAAGTCAAGCCTCAAGGGGGGAAAAGGCAATTTCACGCGCGGCGCGTCATTAGCCAAGGCAAACAATATGCGCTCTCGCATGGTCGCGCGCCGCTTCAGCGCGTTGGATATTAATCCGGCTCTCTTCTCTGGTTAATAATTATAACCGCGGGACTATGAGGCCCCAAATTACCGGCGATACGATGCTTAAACTCTCTGCGGTTTTCGTGCCACGCCAGAGGCCTCCTGTATACCTTCCCCTTTTCTGCGTCTCTCTCTCTCTCTCTTAATTTCTCTTACGCACATCGCGCCTCAAATGCTTACGATTGCAAAATCCAGAAGCGTGACACAGCGCGCGAGCGACACCGTTAGGCGCCAATATCGTTACAATAGCGCTATGGGCATTTTATCATCGGTCTCGCCGTGCTTAAAATCAAATTTATCACGCGCCCACTTAAAAACGTCATATACACGCGCTGATCGGCAAAAACACAGCAAAGATGCGTCTCTTATCCTCCCCCCGTTTGTACATCATCCCGCAACACGCGTGCCGCTGGGCATTGTCAAGTTCTTGGTTACGTCTTTTGCGGCCGGAGCGTTAATTAGAAAGTACGCGCGGCTCTTCGTTGTCAATCCTCCTCTCGCGGCGGCTTAAATATTACACATATATTTAAGCGCAAATATAAGCTCCCCGGAGGCGCGCGCAGATTCTCTCGTATATAGACGTACATATTGAGCAAATCCAACACACTTTCCCGCGACACACAAATGAGAAATATATTGAGATGGTCGGTTGTTGATTCTTTTTCTTCTCCTCATCTTCATACCGTTTTTTTTTGTTTTTTTCCGTTTTTTATTATTCTTTTTCGCTCGCGTACCGCAAATCGTTGCGTAGAAAGCCGCGCGCAGCGGCGGATTCGTTTAGTAAATAATATGTATCCGTGTACGTCAATTTTTCCGGCTCTCTCAACCTTTTTCAGCGGCGATAGCTTATATACATTTGTGTATATATATAGAGAGAGAGAAGCAACACGCGCGCGGCTATCCAACGGCCGATTAATTCTGCCCGCAATTTAAAATCGTTAATCCGATCTCTCGAGCCCATAAATTAACCGTCGCGATTTTCCTAGAATATCGCGCTTGAAGTATACGAAAAGGGGGGGGGGATAACTCGCGGACAGGGGGCATCGATCGGCTGGCCCGAACTTCGGACGCTCTATACCAGTATAGAACGCATCTTGCCCGCTTTATAAAGCCCCCTTCCCCTACAGAAGTAGGTCCCGGTATATATTTTGCGGAAGGGATATAGCCTGCGTCGCGTTAATGCCGAAGAAGCGGAAGGAGGCTCTTTTTGCAAAGCTTGCCCCCGAAATTCTGCGGCCACGAGAGCGTGACTTTCTCCACTTTTGGGATAACTGCGATAGTACAAGGCAAAAAAAGAAGGATAAAAAAAAGAAAGAGGGAGCAAAAAATTTTGCGCGAACCGGTAATGCTGGAATTCTTCATATTATTCGGGCTAGAGAGCTTTTATGGAGATGGCATACGAGCTACCTTTATTCCCTTATGTTTGCATGTACTGTTTTGTTTGCATAACTGCGAGCGCACGTGGACCCTTGGTTGTACGGATTTTGGTTTTGGTTATCGGTTTGAACTGAATTCATTAGAATGGGAAATAATGTAATAACGAGAGTGAACAGAAGAGGGGGAGTTTTAGTTTTCCGTAAAATTGTTTAATCTGGTAATAGTAGTTTAAAATCATCTGGAGAATACTTTACGAGAAGTAAAAGTCGTCGGTTATTGATAAGATGAAAGATATTGTACGGTAAAATTCTCGTTCGCGAGGCATAGTTTTATACGATTTTTTCTTTCTTATTTTAAATGATATATATCATATGCTAATAAGCATTTTTAAAACCTGTACCCGATATCTAGAGCGCAAAAAATTTCTAAAATCGTTTTTTTCCAACCAACGCACGGAAGAGGAGTCCACGTAGAATAGCATACTTTAAGGAACGGGAATGGCATTCGAGACAAAAATTTCGTGCATAAATATGAATTTAATTTTATTACATTAATGCTACCGAGCGCATTTTTTATATAGTCTCTCGTCCCTCGGCTTTTTATACGAATATATACTATAACGTTTTACGCGGCGTCGAACATTTTTTCCCAGGCGTTAACGTGCAATTACGCCTATTTTATCAAGCGAAATCCATAAAATCCTCGAAGATGCTCGAACACGAGCAAACGAGCATAAGAAATTTCATGGAAAGCTCATCGGCGAGAAAAGTAAGAGTAAAGTATTTCCCGGAAAATCTTACGCGTACCATCCTGGTTTACCACGTTTTTCTCATGAGCGCAATAAAGAACCGACCCCAAAAACTACCGAGCGAGAGGGAGATACCAATTACAAAGCCCATAGATGATCTTGAAAGCAAAGCTTCTCTCCCAAGGAGCATCCTCTATCCTCGCGCTCGTAACATCTAGAAAAGCAGTGGGGAGGAAGAAGAAAGCAAGCCAGCGTATCAACGTCGCAGCAACAGCAGCTGCGTACGCACACTTGAAGCGTGACCGTGACTTTGCGCGCATAATGCATCGAGTACTCGGAGCCTATAAGCAATATACCATCTCCGACCTCGAGCGTTTGCTCCACAGCATCTATATACACGGCTCGGTGTCTGGGGCGAAGAAGAAGAGACCCGGCGCGGGGTCAAAAGCAACGGCAACAGAGAGCTGCACCGTGGCTCTCTACCACCAGGAGGATGGTGGTGTGCGTGTACGGAGGTAAAGGGGGGAAGAGGAAGGGGGCGAGTGGAGGAGAGAAGGGAATCCCGGAGCGGCGGCGAGAGCGTGTGTGCACGTGGATACCTGTATCCCCTCGTGGTCGCTGGTCGAGAGCTGGTGGGGGATATGCGGGGGGGACCGCCCTCCCAGCAGGCGCCGCGCGCCGAAAGGAAAGAGAGCTGCTGCTGCTGCTGCTCTGTAGCGCGGCGAGCGCGGGGCGCCGGCATATGCGCCGGCCGCGCTCGCTCGCTCACGCCGGCTTCATACCCCTTTTACACGGCTCACTCGGTATAAAAGCAAAGCAAGCGCGTTTTAGGCGCGACACACAGACGCAAGCGACAGCCGAGGTAACAGCAACAGCAGCTCAGCGCAGATATATAGATTTATTGAGCGAGAAACTCGCACCTGAGAGCAAGAGGGCCGAGTGTTGCACGTGGCTTAGGCTTCCGTACGACTGCAGTTCGTTCTGGAGACATATATCACGTTGGTAATCACACGCACTGTAGCATATACCCTATACAATACGCATACTCTACTCTTCTTTCTTGAAATTAGTCCGATTCAAGTTTTCTTGCCTGCTTTAAAATAGATTTTTTAAGGAATAAGTTGATTTCGATTGTCTAGATCGGCAGACTAGACAGGATGTTCGGAAAGACGCTGATACTGTGGGCGGCCCTCGGCGCGGTCGCGCTCGCTCTGCCGGCGAGCGATAAGGCCGGCAACGAGAACGACCTCATGACGTCGATCTACTCGGACTGCCTGAAGAAGGAGTCGCTCAGCTGCATCAAGTACAAGGTCTTCTCGTACGTCGACAAGATGCTCGCCGACAAGGAGGACATCAGCCTCAGTGAGGGCATAACCGTCGTTAAAACGACCAATATCGAGGGGGGCGCGCCGAGGTGAGTCCCCTCTATATATACGGCCCCGTTATCTTTAATGAGTGTTGTAAACGTTATTAAGCCGAAGGGAGAGTAAACCGATAAAGATCGGCTTGCTTGCGATTTAAGCCTCACCGCTGCAGATTTTTTTATTGATGATCGCGCGCGCGCCCGCTTGGCAACTGTAATTTACCTGGATTTCAGCGGGCTTCGGATATTGTTCGGTTAATCGCGATTCTCGTGTATTATACTTAAAAGGAATTATAAGTTAATAATTTTAGTTGAAAATTAGGTACCGTTGGACGCAATTGTTTATGAATTATAATTTATTTATTGTTTTATTGAACAAGTTGTTCGATAAGCTGACAAAGCAATTGATACGATACGATATATGTTTATACATGTATTATTAGACAAATAGTGACCCAATCAGCTGTTCACTCCACAGGTGGTTTTCGAGTGCTGCATATGTCAGCTGAGCATTTGCAACAGCTTTGATAGAATTCCGTGCTACTTAATTTTGCTTTGTATATTTTAAGATAATAACGTTTTTATCAAATAATTTTTCAAATTAGAATCATTAGAAAATTCCATGACTTATTACTTGAAATCATAAAAATGATAAATAAAGATATATCCCACGATAACTAAAACATTCGAAATTGTTTGCAAAAAAAAAAAAAAAAAAAAAAGAAAAAAATTTAAAAAAAAAAAAAAAACAAAATGAATATAAAATGAAAAACATAAAAAACCGGGGGGGATAAATGGGTCATGGGACCCACGGTAAGAACGAAGTTCTTTA
>JAPYYQ010000842.1:0-47274 GCA_030522585.1 Anagyrus pseudococci
CCTCAGGCTCAACCTTGATCCTTTCAATAAGTGCTCCGACGACGACGTTTGGAGAGCTCTCGAGCATGCTCATCTCAAGGACTTTGTCAAAAGTATGCACGACGACTCTTTTTATAAATTGCATTGTTTCGTTTGTATGAAGAAAAATGATGTTTCCAGGCTTGCCAAGTGGTTTGACGCACGAGGTCACCGAGGGTGGTGATAACTTGAGCGTCGGTCAGAGGCAGTTGATCTGTTTAGCAAGAGCCTTGCTCAGGAAGACGAAAGTTCTCATTCTGGACGAGGCAACGGCTGCTGTTGATCTTGAAACTGACGACCTCATACAAAGGACAATACGGGAAGAGTTTAAGGAGTGTACAGTTCTTACGATAGCTCATAGGCTTAACACTATACTCGATTCAGACAGGTAAGAATTTTTTATCATTCACAACCGTTTTATTTGTTAATTTGTTTAACAACGGTTCCATTCATTTTGTTCTAGGGTTATTGTCTTGGACAAGGGCGTGATTGTTGAATTTGAGTCTCCGGATAGCTTGCTTCAAAAGCCAAACAGTTCTTTCTATAGTATGGCTAAGGATGCCGGCCTTACTTTATCCTAAACTGCTTAAACCATTGACATTGTCAATTATCAAACCTAAAAAGCTTGCCCGGGGGCATTTTAAATCGAGCCAAGACCCGCTTTACTTACCTCCATTCGATTCTGCCGAATTATAAGTCATCATGAATTAATAGTTTTCCCAAGATTCATTAGACTATCTACTTTCAGAAAGTATCGTACATTTTGTTCGAATAATATTTCAATAGATATCGCGTATGTAAATCGAGTCACTTTAATTACTGCCAATCTAAGCAAGTTATTGTATTATTATTTTAATGGATGATACAATATCTTTCTGCGCGTAGAGTAACCGGTAGAGTCATAAAAAGAACAAAAAGTATAACATTTACTTATTTTAAATGTATAATTGTAGAATTTTCTATTAATAACTGCGTAATCCGAATTTATCGTAAACTGCTCTAAAAATTATTTGATACATACTTTTTGATTACTTCTAATTTCATATTTATACACGAACAATATCATAATTCGTACGAAAATCTTAAAAACTTTAGCGTAATCTTCTGATAATAGTATTATATTTTTGCACTTTAATCTTATGATAATACTTGCATAAATTATACAATACAACTAATCAAGACTTTACACACTTGATTAGTTTATTCATACTTAATATTATTACATCCCAATGAAACTCAAAGGAAAAAAAAAACATTTTTTTTACTCTTAACATTGGGCCTAAGTATGTAAGGTACTTAAGTTTTTGCACTTAATTTTTTATACAAAAAGTAATATTAAAAAGATCAAATAACAATTTTCGTGTTATATAAAGGTAATTGTGTAATAAATGATGCAGACTTCTACTTAATTTCAAATTTACATGCTTTTAAGAAAAACTATATTGTCTTTAATTCGTGCACAACTCTAATATACTTAATTTTTTTCATACCTTATTAAAGTTATATATGACAGTTTGTTTAATATTTTAATTAATTTGTGTACTTTGCAAGTAATATATAAGTGATAGTTACCTTATTGTTATGTAAATGCGTTTGCTAATGTAACGCAAGTACCTTTACATTGTAATAATGACCATTCAGTGAATATTACGTAACGTATTTATGTTAATTTATAGTTATATTTATATAAAAAATGTTAAGAAATGAATGGCAATGATGAAACTTGTACAAATTATTTTACAACTCTGAAATGAAAATAATATTTTGATGTATAATCATGGTATAGTGTTTGAATTTTTTTTGGTATTTTACGAGTGATAGTTGTAAGATAATTTGAAAGAAATGTGTTTTCTTTGTACTACTTATTTACTATACTGCGCTAACATACCGTCTGTAAAATCCTGTGTTGTACATATCCCTGTTCTCTTTTAATCATTGAAAAGTTTAAACTTTGAAAGTTATCAACAATCAAAAATATCGATACCTGCTAAAGCTAAAATAGATCATTTTTATTGTAGTTATTGAAATCTAGAAATTGTTATTGACAAAGTATTACAGTAAATTATAAAATAAAGAGGTACACTTGTAAATAAAGCTTCCAAGTTTAAACTTTAATAATAGTATAAAATTTGTAATCGTCTAGCATTTTATTAAAACACTGTAAAATAGTCGACATCCTATTTTCATGAAAAACAGTTGTGGAATAAATTAAACAGGAATTAATGCAATATAACAAATCGAATACGTACGTGATTCAGACGAGAGTTGTTTGATAAAATAATATGAAAACGGTGTTGCAAAATATAATAAGGGATAAGTGCCTTTTTGTAAGAATAATTTGCGAATGCAAGATGTTTATGGTGTTTTTGAGGTGCTGCATTGCATATTGCATTGGGCGAAATGCAGATTAAGATGAAAGAGAGTTTAGACGGCTGCATCAACGACGAAAAAACTTTGCATACGAGACATAACAAACCTTGCCGTTTTTATAACGAATACTCAAATGTTTAACTTGAACCACACATTCCTTTTGTGTCATCAATTGATCGTCAGTTTTGCTGCCTTATACGCGTGTGTTAGAAATGTTTTAGTTTTTGCAAATTATTCGTGCCTTTCTATCTTGTCAAAAAAATTTTCAATACCATATTGAATATTCTTTTTACTAAGTATTCAAAGCGTCAACCAGCGAAGAAAGTAGAGACGAAATAAAAATACGTTTAGTTTATGCAATACTTTCGTTCTGTTCGATAATAGAGCAGCTTTTATTATAGTTTAGAAAATTGTAAAATATTTAACAATCTAAGGAAAAATTAATAAAATTCAAGTTAAATAAAAACTGGTCATTTATTTATGAATCTCGTGATATACGTAAATATCTATCAGTGGTGTGGTAAATTATATTTTCTATTTACGAAAGTCGAAGAAAGGAATAAAATAAATTTGACTTGTATTTTAGAAAATAGGTTTGTTTGTAGTTCTACTAGTCACGGGTGATTAGAAAAAATTTACGTTAAAGCCGTGATTCTATGACTGATGTCTACTCAGTATTCATGAAAGTTAGCACTAAATTTCAAATATATTTTCCTTTTATAGCGCTCTTAAAAATAAAAGCTAGAGATACGATTAAGACATCGGAATAGGCGCGATATATATGCGTATTAGTATTTACTATCTTCACAAGTCATCTTGGCGTCAAATGCTAAACAAATAATTTTCAAATCGTATCGAAAAAAATTTTGGGTTAAATTTACTAAAATACAATAATTTAGTGAAACATTAGTTTTTTTTCGAACGTAATAAATTTCTTGTTTTTGGATAATTGTTAAATGTCGAATTATTTGATTATTCCTGGAGTAATTGCCGTTTTCTTTACAAATCTCATTTTAAACGAATTTTTCGATAAATGTTTCAACTTTTTATAATTCTTGTTCGATTTACAGAAAGGCTCAACGATTTGAAACAATCGCCTCATTAATTATCCAATGTCAAAGCAGACATAAAAGCTCAAGCCTTGCGGAGCTCATTGGTAAAAAGAAACAAAATCGTTGCCTAGAAAAAGAGCAGGAACGCAATACATTGACATTATAATCATGTCGTCCCGGGGATGTGTCTGTAGGTGCGTGTGCGATGCCGCGAATGTCTCGGCCAATGAATGCGGCGTAATCGGTTGACGTCATCACCCGTGCTCGTCGCTTCGCGGTTCTCCTCCCCGCGTAGTCGCGTGCTGCTCTGCTGCTCTCTACATATATACGTATATATAGATATATAAAGAAAACGAGAATAAGAGACAGAGAGGGAGAAAAACATCGTAGATTTCGTACAGGTCGTGGCGCAACTTTGGCGCACGGCACATGACTCAACAGCGAGGCAATACCGCGCGAGAGAGATAGACGGATAGTTGGCGAGAGAAAGAGCGAGAAACGCTGAGAAGCGATGAGCTGCTCCGAAAGTCTCTTGCCAAAATAATACGACGACGCGGCGGGGTCGCGGACTCGTGGTGTCTCTTTTCACGCGTGTCTTCGTGTGTATGTCGCGCAGTAGTTCCTGCGCTCCGGCCGCAGTGTAGGAGGGAGTCGCGATCGAGAGGCCGGCTCACAGCAGCACAGGGGAAAGAAGGTATATGCGTGTAGCTACATATAGATAGACGCGGCTGCGCGTGTATGTAGCATTGTAGCCCGAGCTACACACTGCGGTAATCGCGGCGGCGTATTAGAGACCGAGAGAAAGAGGGAGGGAGTGGGCTGTAGGTAGGTAGGAGGAAGCCTGTGGAGAGAAAAGGAAGAGGAGCCCCCGTAGTTTCGAGAGAGCGCCAACGGCGGCGGCATATTACGCATAGAGAGAGAGAGAGAGAGAGAGAGAGAGAGAGAGAGAGAGAGAAAACCCGCGCACACGACAGAAATCGAGAGTGTCGAGAGCTGTCGGGCTGCCCATGAGCTGCTGCTTCTTCGGCTGATAGCCATCGAGCAGACTGTCGATAGGTCTACCGCAGAGCGAGGAATATCAGAGCAAGAGAGTGAGAGACCGAGAGAGAGAGAAGAGAGCCAGGGCACATCAGCAGAGCAGTAGCAGCAGCAAGCACAGCAGCAAAGGTGCGTATATATATATGTACATACACACATAGGAGAACTAGTCTTTCTCGTCTCTTCCCGCGAATCCCGCGACTGTTTGTTTCCTCCTCGGTAGGCACTTACTGGCCCGCGTACGCGTACGTGCATTGTGCGCGGGTACCTAGCTGCACACGCGTTACAGGCCCGCTGTATCGCTATACGACCGCGAATTTATTTTCGTATCTCCCTCTCGCGCCACGATCTAACCTTCGAAGCGCTCCGTGGCTGCTGACTGCGGCGGTCGCGTGCACCAGCCAGCCCGACCCCGGATCCTGGAATATCCCAAGGTATTTATCTACTCGTACCTATGCTACATAGTTACGATTTGGGGATTCGTGCGCCTGCGAATTTGATGTTTCGTTGGCTTGACGTTAGAGCCGTGTGCGTTAAAAGACGCAAACATAACCCCCTCCCCCATCGCGGTTTGCGCAGTTGGTGCTTTTGTCGTTCTCGTGGCTCGCAGCCGCATGCTCCTCTACTCGTCACTTTCGCCGAGAGTAGAAACAATTTTTGATTGCCTCGCTGAGCTTTCGACTCTCTCTCTCTCTCTCTCTCTCTCTCTCTCTCTCCCCTTCTTCTTCTTCTTCGGTTATCTCTTTGTTCGAGTTGGCGGTTGTGGAGCTCTTTTGGCGGGGAAAAATGGACGAGTTTCAGAGCTTTTGTGCAACTGATTTTTAAATGCTACTTTATTCTTGCAGATGTCGACTGGATCGTCACATAAATATCGTTACAAAAATTTCGGACTTGACTCGCAAGAGTTAAGAAGGCGCCGGGAGGAGGAAGGGGTACAGTTGAGAAAACAGAAGAGAGAACAGCAACTGTCAAAGAGGCGAAATGTTCCTAATATTATTGAAGACAATGAAGTCACCATCAAAGAAAATTGTACAGTTCCAACGCCCATTTTGGTAAGTATTAACAGGAAAATAAGATATTTTCATGATTATTTAAACAGAATACTCTATTAATTATATTATTCTTCAGCAACAACCTGGTATTACTCCTGATATGTTGGAAGCATTGTATAGTGCAGATGTAAATGAACAGTTAGCAGCCACTCAAAAATTCAGAAAACTTTTGTCTAGAGAACCAAATCCACCCATTGATGAAGTTATACAAACAGGAATTGTACCCAGATTTGTAGAATTCCTCAAAAGTGAAAATAGCTTGTTACAAGTATAAAAATTTCTCATTAATGTGATTAATTTATACTTTTTAATTTTTAAGTAACACAATTAAAAATTGTACTTTTCAGTTTGAAGCTGCATGGGCATTAACAAATATTGCTAGTGGAACATCACAACAGACTAGAGTGGTCGTTGATGCAGGAGCAGTACCAATGTTCATAGCACTCTTGAGTATTGAATATGAAGATGTTCAAGAACAAGCTGTCTGGGCTTTAGGGAATGTTGCGGGAGATAGTCCAGAATGTAGAGATTTAGTTTTGGACAGTGGAATTTTACAGCCGCTTCTTATGTAAGTTGACAAAATTTATTGTCAATATTTTTAAAAATTATTTTTTATTTAATTTTAATATAATATGCTTTTTCTCTAGTCTTCTTTCAAAACCAACACGCCTAACTATGACTCGAAATGGAGTTTGGGCCTTATCTAATTTGTGTAGAGGAAAGAATCCCGCACCTGATTTTCATAAAGTTTCACCTGCTTTGCCGATTCTTGCGTACCTGTTAGCTAACCAAGATCCAGATGTTTTGGCTGATGCTTGTTGGGCCCTCTCTTATTTAAGCGATGGACCAAACGAAAGAATTCAAGCTGTCATTGACGCTGGAGTGTGCCGACGTCTTGTTGATTTATTAATGTAAATTATGCTTATTTTTATGAACGTAAATTTTTTTAATGCTCTCATAATTCTATGGTTGTACATAAATACATTTTTTTAGGCATGATATGCACAATGTCACAAGTGCTGCACTACGAGCTGTTGGTAATATTGTCACTGGTGATGACGTTCAAACACAAATAGTTCTGAATTGTGGCGCATTGCCTTGTTTGTTACATTTGCTTGGACAATCACGAGAAAGCACTCGTAAAGAAGCTTGCTGGACTGTTTCAAATATAACAGCTGGAAATCCGCAACAAATTCAGGTGAGTGCATAATGTAATTGGTCGTGTTAAAATGTAAGAAAAAGAAACTTAGAGTTTTTATTATGTAAAAGTAAAAAATGAACAAACTTGATTAAAAATATGTTTTAAAATTTTACAGGCTGTCATAGATGCCAATATTTTCCCAGTTTTGATAGATATTTTGGGTAAAGCTGAATTCAAAACACGAAAGGAAGCAGCTTGGGCTGTTACTAATGCAACTAGCGGTGGAACGCCAGATCAAATTCGATATTTAATTGATCAAGGCTGCATACCACCACTGTGTGAACTGTTGACAGTGATGGATGCTAAAATTATACAAGTCGCATTAAATGGACTGGAAAATATTTTCCGTTTCGGAGAACAAGAAGCTGTACACCACAACGGCGTTAATCCATGCTGCACACTTGTTGAACAGTGCTTTGGTATGTATTTATCATGGAATATTTTATAATTTATTCTTGTCTAATATTTTTTTAAATTAACTACTTGCTCTTTACCTATTACAAAAATGATTCTTAAAAAAGTTACATTTAACTACAATTTTACCTTCTTTTTACAGGCATAGATAAGATAGAATTCTTACAATCACATCAAAATATTGATATCTATCAGAAAGCTTTCGACATTATTGACCGTTACTTTAGCACAGAAGAAGAGGATACAAGAATCGCCCCAAGCGTCGATACGCAAGGACAACAGTTTCAGTTTCAAACACCCGATTCTACTTCTCAACTACCACTCCATACCTTCCAATTTTAAATTGAGAGAGAAAAATCAATACACAAAAGTGTGTTGAGGCACGCGTTACTTTTTTTCATCGAATGAGCTACTGTCCATTTTAGAGAAACATGTGATCTCTAAAATTGAAATGAAACATGTAAAAATGATACTATACTCACAATTTTTTAACTTCCATTTACTTGATTTTTATATTAAGAGTTCTTCATTTCTATATTTTGGCGCTTTTAGTTTGATTTAAAATTTTGAAATTGTTAAATTTAAGTGCATATTAAGTAGAACAGAAAACATAGAGTTTTACAGATTAAGTTTGGGAAGTGATACTTGTTTAGTAATTCTTCGTGATTTTAGTAACGATTATTGCAAGTAAACTCTTTACTATGTAATCTATGTCATAAAAACAATCAGTTCGATTTTAATTAAGAAAGAAACATTAGGCAAAATCTATGAAACTTAAGAAATAAGAATTAGGAAAGATCAATATCTAAAATAACAAATTTAATTGTCAGCAATCATGAGATACTTTAAACTCGGGACACGGACATTACCTCGTTCGACGTCAACTGACTCTAATAACTATTACGAATACTTGCATCGACTTGCAAGACGATGAAAAGAAAACGACTGAAGTACGCGACGATGTAGCCGAAACAGACAACACTACGCAACTCGCTACTCCTCTCTTTAACTACGCTAAGTAGGTACATGACCAATTAAAACTTTTTTACTGTAAATACGTATCTAGTGATTTTACAGGCCATTCGATACAGAGTGCCCTCAATTAAACACGTGATAAAAAAAAGTGATAACGCGTTTTGAAGTTGAAGGAAGACAAATTTGACTGAAATACTATCTTAATACACCACAAATAATGCAATTACCTTAAAATTCAAATTTTTAAAATACTTAATAAAAAATATATAAATTATTGTACCTACAGATGTACAAAAATAAGTTTCATTCGATTTCCTTGAATAATATATTCTTTATTAATTTATAAATTTTCATTTTTTTCAAATGTATTGCATTAAAAATTATAAAAACTTGTGGGTATCTAAAAGTTCTAAATACTATATTTGCTTGAAGTACAAAAAATATGCAAAACAGTCATTCATTAAAATTTGAAATGGCTGTTGATATTGTGAAAATTGTGTACAGAAAAAAATGGACATTCTGTATGAAGGGTCTGTGACTGTATAAAATGTATTTATTATTTAGGTTCGACGATACAATACTATGTAAAACAAATGCTATATATACTGCATATTTTTAGTTACCGACGTGTAAGATCATGACGAAAAAAGTGTTACGAAAAATTACTCGTTGGATATTTTCTAGTTGAATTTTTCTTTTCTAGCACTATCAACGAGCTCTTATAGTCACTTTCCATTGTTTTTGAAAAAGTTACGATATTCTTATAAGTAAGCGAATGCAATTTACAATCTTGTTAATTTTTTATCAATGATAATACTTGTGGAAAGTGAATATAAGAAAAAACTAAAAATAATGATTATAAGACGATGTCATTGAAGACTACAAGGACTGCCGACTGTTACGCCACAATTGAAAAAAACAAAAAAGGATGTTATTACAAACAAAACATTAATCCCTCTCATTTGCAATGGTATTCATCTTAAGTTCGACTAATGTAATTTTCAGCAATAGAGTATATACATACATATATTGTGTAATGTTGCCAACAGTTTAATTAGTTTTTATTGATTTACAATGTGCAAAATTAGTAATTTTTTTTAAAGAAGTAAAAATGTACTTTTTATTTCTAAGTCATGCTTTTACATATAAATTAAATTTAAGAGGAAGAAAAAAAATTAAAATAATTTATTTGATCTTGGCTTTATTAAAATTTACAATTGTAAATATAAAGTAACTTATATATATATATATATATAGATATCAAAAATATAATTAAGCTAATCTTAAAACCATTATATTTAAAATTTATTAAAATGTTTTTGCTGAGATCTAATAAAAAACAATTTTTAACTTGTTGTTTTTCTTCTTCTTATTGTTAACATATCTTAATTTTTATTGGAATGTATTTGTCATTACTATGAAATTTATTTTATTTTTGTGTATGATATGGCATATATACATATATATATATATACAATAAAGTAGAAATTTAATTTGGAATTAATAATTCATTTATCAAGTTTTTATTTTCATCTGTACATATAAATAGACACATAACATTTTTACAAAAGATCAAAATTTTTACATCAAGTATCAAAAGTCAAAATCATGACAATACACAATTTGTAGATTTATTATAAAAATAGTTTTTGTATTTTCAGTATAAACCATTTATGTTACAAAACTATCATAAATACTTAAATAGATTGCAATAAAAGTCTTAGTTCTTTTTTGAGGCTTTGGAAAATGGACATGTTGTAATGGTTGGTTCAGGTTCTACTGTTAAAATAGGACCATCTGTAATCCTAGTTATTAATGGTTGAATTGCGTCAAGTTTAATTTTCCCTGATAATTTTTTTTTAAGTTCATTTTCAATAAACTCAAGGGGGTTTTTTGATTTATCAAAATTGTTCACAACAATAGTAATTATATAAATTACTTCTTTAACAAGTGGGTTTTCTCTATCACATAAATTGTGAAAAGCTCTTAAAGCCTCAGCATTAATATTTAACAAATCTGAAATCACCTGTAATATAAAATCATATAGTTATTATTTATAAATGAATATATTATCAATTATGGATAAAGCAATTGAACTTACAACAACTTTATTTTGTTTCAAACGCTCGCGCATGTTTTCTATAACTGAACCAACATCTGATTCAAATTCATTAGGTGTCAGTGTTAATCTACCACTGTTTAATGCATTACTGCTTACATTACCCAATAAAATAGCTAAGCAGTCTATTGTATCTGATTTATTTCCAAGTAGAACTATGATTGATGGAGTATATGGTCTTCTAAGTAAACTTGATATTCCAAAATATGCATCTTGCCATAATTTCTTGTTTTGATTTTTATATTCAGATCTCAAATTTTTTAATGTTTCTTTAACATCATTCAAAACAATATCTATCCGATCTACATTTGAACCCATATCTAATGTTTGCTGGGAATCAAGATTATCATCAAATTGCCCAGACACTTTATAAGCTATTAATAAAAGAACAACTGCTAAAGCTAGCATGTAAAACCATCTTTGATGATTGCAATTATTGTTTGTATTTGGAGTATGAATTGGTTTTGTGGTTTTTGATTTTGAAGTTGGCGAAGTATTAAGGACTGTTTTTGTTGTGTTTTTAATTATATTCTCAAAAGATGGTGCATCTATATTTTCAGGTGGAACTGAGTGTCTTTGTGTCCTTGACTTTGTGCGATCAATTTTGTAAGTGCGGTTTATCAACAACTCTTCTTCTGACAAATCAGAAGCCTCATCATCCGAGATGACCGTGTCTTCATTACTGTCGTCATACTGTTGAATATGCATCCTTTTTGTATTTGCTCTTATAGCGGCATTTTTTACGTTATCACGAATCTCGTCATAAGCTACTTTTTCATGGATAGACTTACGTCTTTTTGGGTCGAGCTAAAACAGTTTAATACAATGGTTTACCATTAAATCATTGAAAAAAACCAAGCATTCTTAACCTATTAAGCCGAATTTTTGCAAACAGTGCTTACTTTATTTCCTTCCATGGTTAAACCAAAAGCTCCGTCTTGATTGACTTCATAAATGCTTTTCTGTAATTTTGTACAAACAGTTAAACAATTTAGAATCTAAACAATAATCATATCATCAGTGTGTATAAAAATATCGTTGAACTCTGAATTCATGTTGATTTTGTTTTGCAAAACAAGCAAAATGTCTCGCTGCACTTTTTGTATACACTTACACTCACAACTGTATATAGGGATTTTCATCAACGGAAAATGCACACTACACAGTGTTACCTGAGGAAATTTTAAATAACTCCGTTTTCAAATTAACTGATCATTAATTGACTTGTGGAAAACTTAGTCAACATTGAGATAAAAAAAACCGTAAAACGTTTGCAAACAAGGCCAAAAGCAGCTGTAATTAGAGCCTGCTGTAGACTGTAAACCGGAGCCGGCATTAGAATAGTAGAGAGTAGAGGGCCAATCGATAAAAGCGCTGCCAAAACCGTAGGCAGAAAGTCACCGTGCATACAAGCATGAAAGTCAGCAGCGGCAGCAACCTGCGTGAATGTGTGTGACGGTGGGCTTGTTGCTCCCTCCGTTTCTGTCAGCTCAGCGCGCTCAACGCAAAGGAAAAAGTGGAGCATGCACGGGAAATACAGGATTTGCTGCTGCTGCTGCTGCTGCTATCGACTCGCTTGAATGGGCCTTACGGAACTCGCTGGTCTGCGACGTGGGTAGACTGTAGCTCGGCAAAAAATACATGTGCTCATCGGCAAGATGTGCTTCGGTCCGTTCAAGAGGATTTGCAGTTGGGGACCGCTTACTGCACTCGGTATTCTCGCTTCTCTCAATTTATTTCTTTACAATTTTTCTTTTACTTTATACTCGAGTGTTTGCATGTTTATCGTGGCATGTTGTTCTTGTGAGAGGTGTGTCTCGCTCTTCGTAACAGTCAATATCTTATTTGACTGGGCGGCATTGTTTTTTTTTTCAAAAGTTGTCAAACTGACGTTGATTGTTTTGCCGAAGCGGTAAATTTTAAATGGATTTTCAATATTTTTTCGTTAATGTAATTTGGTTAACTGCAACTTTAGTGCTCTACTGTTACGATTTTCCTGCCGTTTGGAGTTCTTTTTGTGCTTATTTTGTTTATTTTCATTCCAGTTATAATACATATCATCATCATGACAACTATACATTGTAGTAGGCAGTGGTGGAAGCTGTATACAAATCCCTCAACAGATTTCAGTTTTATGATATTTATTATTCTTGGCGGCCTAACATTGTATCACTTTATCAACTCTATTTATGAAGGACCAGGGTATCTTCCATTGCATTGGACTCCAGTAAGTAAAAGTTATAAGCATTATCTGAACATTCAGTATAATTATAGTAATATCTATATCTATTTTAGGAAAATGAAAAAGACTGTGAATTTTTACAATTTTGTAATGTATGTCAAGGTTATAAAGCTCCACGATCTCATCATTGTAGAAAATGTACGTAAACATTTCCATAATTAACACATTTTTTATTACAAAATAATTCTTACAAATTATCTATATTTACAGGTAATCGATGTGTTTTGAAAATGGATCATCATTGTCCTTGGATAAACAATTGTGTTGGTCATTTTAATCACGGTTATTTTACTG
The DNA here is from genome assembly GCA_030522585.1 of Anagyrus pseudococci. Classification (NCBI taxonomy): domain Eukaryota; kingdom Metazoa; phylum Arthropoda; class Insecta; order Hymenoptera; family Encyrtidae; genus Anagyrus; species Anagyrus pseudococci. Next base: position 12,776 of record JAPYYQ010000842.1, read on the forward strand.
CATTTTTAATTAGTTCAGTGGCTGGATGTTGCATTTCATCTTATATTATGATTGACTGGGTTATAGCAATATATTCATCAAAACCAATGCTCTTCTATCCACCTTCTGTATTTACATTAGTAACAGTTCTTTTTAGTATTGGACTTTCATTGGGTGTTATAATATCTGTTGGAATACTCTTCTACTCTCAAGTAATGATTTTCTTTTTATAAATCAATACTTTTGTAGTGAGTGCCTTTTAAAAAATATTAATTGTTGTTAATTTTTTCTCACAGATGACTTCTATTATTAAAAATCAAACTGGAATAGAATGTTGGATTTTAGAAAAAGCAGCTTATCGTAGGTCTCAATCGGATGAAAAGTTTGTTAATCCTTACTCTAAAGGCTGGTTTTTCAATATTAAACAAGTGCTCTCATGGCATTGTGTTGCACCAGGAGATGGCATTGTTTGGCCAGTTATTGAAGGCTGTGATCAGTATACATTAACAGTTAGTGACCTTAAGTGTTTTTCTTTAATACTAAATGTGATAACTTAACTTTTATTTTATAAGTTGTAATATTTTAATCCAGCGTGAACAATTGGCGCAAAAACAAGAAAAACGAAAGCGTGCCCGGAGGTATCGAGTTGTTGCTCGAGCTACAGGATCGTGGGTACCTATAAGTCATGGTATCAAAGTACTTTGTTCTCTACCAATCACTGATGAACCAAGAATTAAACTTGATATTGGAGATACTGTGATCGTTACCCGATGGCGCAAGTAAATAGTCATTTTTTTAATCATTTGAATTTTAATTATTTGTAGACTTTGTTTCTAACTATTTTTTATTTTAATAGGAATTGGCTGTTTGGTGAAAAAGAGTGTGCAATATTAAGGACTGAGAGTAAAGACTCACGAATTCGCGGCTGGTTTCCTCGACCATGTGCAATACCACTTAGTGAAAAAGACAAAGAATTTTATGATTACTTAGAAGCTGATCAGGATACGCGGTGTTATGAGAATATATCCGTCTCCGCATCACCCTCGATAACAAAAGTCAGTGTTGAGCACAAATCTAAAGAAGTATCTTCCACAGCTGCCAGTAAGAAAAAAAGTAAATGACATAAGAATTAATTTACACGCAACTAAATTATTACCAAAGGCAATCAATTATTTTCAATGTCAAATTCGTGCGAAACGGAAATGTAAATTGTCGAAAGGTTAACGAGCCTCTTGAAAATCAGTGTGGAAAGTGTAAACAGCTCTGGTTAGCACACCGTTCGTATTATCTATTAAGGACCTACAAAATCCAGTTGGTCCAGTTGCCAGAAAAATTAGGCGCGTGTCACCAGAAGGCAGCAACACAAATCACCATTAGTACAGTCCGGGCCAAATTCCCGACAAAAGCGCGTCGAGGCTGTTCAATAGTTCCCGATTACTTTGTTGCGCGTCCGAATGGCGCGTCGATTGCGGCTTCTCGCGGCTCCATTCGCAATCGCAGCGCCGGCCGGTTATTCCAGCCGGGATATTTTACCGCATAGTAGTGTGAAAAATCGATATGGACGCCCACGCGAAAAGCCGTATTTTCGAGCATGCGGCACGTACACCTCTCGCCTGGCTACTCCTTTTGTGTATGATTGACTAGCTGCTTTCCTTCTGCGCGATTTTCAAAGCTTGAAAAAAGCAAAAGGAGAGTGACATTTTTGAGGATTCGGAGTAAAATTGAAAATCAGCACATAAAAACCTTTTTTTTTTATTAATCGTATTAGCAGCTTTGTATAAGTGCGCTTAAAGGGCTACAGGAATTTTATTGTGTAATTAATTCGATGTGCTAAATTGAAATGGAACATTGATCGACTGCTGTCAAGCGTCTATTGTGAAGTGACTTGACTTATTATGTAAAGTTAATAGGTTTTGGAATAGGTAAATAGATTTAAATTATTATTTTTTTTCCTGATTTTAATGATTTTTTTCATGCGGTTTACTTTGATGCGGCTAAAACGTGTAAACAAGATGATCGAACAAATGATCAGTTTAAATAAAATAACAGTCGAATTGGTTTTATCCAGTTCAATTGTGATTTTTATAAATGTTCAAACATATTTTTGTCATCTGTAACAATAAAGTAAATTTCCTACTTAAACGAAACGTACGTGTACGTTAGTCAACGTATATATGTAATAAGAGGATAATGAAGCGGTGTTGTGGCGAACACGCGTTTCGAATCGCGTGTGCAATAGAATTGAAAAGACAGAGACGGAGAGAGTGATAGAGTGAGAGTGAGAGAGAGAGAGAGAGAGGGGGGGAGGAAAGGGAAGGGAGAAAGAGCGAAAGGCATACGCGACCTTTCCGTCTATATGCGCGAACCGTAATAGGTAATTTCTGCACGACGGGTTTATATTGTACATAGGTGAGCGCGTACAGGTGAGGTTCTTTCTTTCGCTTTTTTATTTCTCCGTGCGACTAGTCGCGTTTCTGGGCTAATAGTAGCATGAACCGATGATTTATCGTCGTGGCTATGGTTCGATGTCGTGTCGTGAATTAGAAGAACCTCGCCGTTTGCTCCTCTTTCTTACGTCCGATTTATTTTTCCAGATCCGCGACTTCTGCATTTCAATTTTATTTGTTCTCCAACCGAAGCATTGATCGCTGTCGGAATGACTGTGAATGTATAATCGACTGTAGATATTGCTAGAGAATTTAATTTATTTTAGATTGCAACTAGTGATGCCCTAGGCTAATAGCTCAACAATTATTTAATACCATTTTTTTACGTTTTCATATTTTTACATACTCTGTGTTATGGATTGTTTGGTAACAATGGCCTCTCGTTCGAAAGAATCGATGAATTTAGGGTTAATTTTTTATCATTACAATAACGATACTCAACTTTTTTTACGAAATAGGTGATAAAAATTTTTTTTTGTACAAGTTTATACATTTTCATATGATATTGTATTTGTAAATAAGTATATAAATATAAACACAAGTGATTATGCGGATCATAAAAATGTTGCAAGTTGAAAAATCCAACAAAACTTCAATAATGTAATAATTGTAAATAATCGTTGAGAGCCAAATATTTGGGTAATAAGTGTAAAAATATTTATATTCCTACACCATACAGGTAAATAAATAAGCATTGGTATTTTGTAAAAGTTTAATATTTAACTCGACAGAAGGTTTACAAAAGAGATAAATGTTTACAAAGCTGCAAATTATGAAACTGGAAAAAAAATTAATACAAAAGAAGGCCTCTTAAAAATTTAATACTGACATCTTCCTGCGGACACGGCGTTAAATATTCTATAAGGGTACCCTTAAATTGTATCATAAAAAATTTAATTAGACAACTAAGTTATGAAATTCATACAGTTAAAACACTAAAAGAAATAAATATTTCAATTTATTTTCAGTACAATCAATATAATTTATTAAATTACTTAAATTTCGTTTTTTGTACATCCGCTTTACGAATAATAATAAATTTAAACTGCACACAATTACAAGCTGTAATGATACTGGTGATTCTTGATGCGTTAAAAATATTTTGCGCCAACGTCTCTATTAAATAATCCCTTTAAAAAAAAATCCTTAAAATGTTGTCCCTTATTTTTAAAACAAACCTTGCAGTTTTTCAAACTGTAGATTGGAATAAAACAAAAAGCCGCAAACATGACAAGCGTTCTTTGGACCATCGATCAACATTCCCTAGGATACGTAACGTCGAGCAGTCGAGTCATCATTTTCTCAGCTGTCCATCGTGGTCGAAACAAGAGCAAAACAAAGTCCAATCGAGAATGAAAAAAAAGTCGTGACAAATACGGGTAGCAGCGGCAACAAAGAGCCGCAAGCCCGTGTTGTATGTATCGAGGCACGCAGACGCGAGCGCGAGACGCCGATGAGTGAAAGTGACAATTAGCACAAAGAGGGAATGCCGTCGTCAAGCGGCGAAGGATTCAATGGTGGGATATCTTATCCGGAGCCTGCAGCTCTCGAGTCGTGACTTTACTCCGGACTCAGTGTCCCTCCGCTCCTTTACCAAGAACGAACACCAGTGCGCGTTGTTCTTGTACCGCTGCACATTTAAAGCAGCACCTTATTTTTTGTAAGTTCTTTATTTCCAACAGCTTTTTCTCTTACCGCGGCTTTTATTTTTTCAATTTTATTTTCAATTTTATTTTTCCTTTTTTTATTTTTCTCAAGGAAGACATGCGATTTTTTTTATAAACTATACACGATTAAATAATCTCTGTGATTATTACAATCACTTATACAACACTTATGAGTTTATCGAAAGATTGTTACATGTTGTGAAAAAGTTATATTATTCTGTGAAAATAAAGTATGCTTGATAATAGCTTGATTCTAAATATTCGATTATAAAAATTATGTTTAACAAGCAAAATTTTCAAGATATGACACGCGCGTATTTTAGTGTCGGTATCGCGACAATTCAACATGCATACGTTATCATCACTCAACAATACGTGCATTATAACGTTTCGAAAACAGGAAAACATGTATTTTGGTAAATTAGGCATTCTATTTTTATACCAATTCTCAATTTTATTTTTAAAAATTGTCTTTTCTTTTTGCTATTTATTATAATTTTTCCTGTCTTGGTTTATTCCCTGGAAACTCGTTTCATAAACGTCATATCACGAATATTTTTAAATACGAAAATATCCCGCTTTCCGTTTCGCCTCTTCTCGGAAAACAATAATCCAGAAAAGGCTCTTGATAATGCTCATAACCGATAAAAGACAAAACTCAAGTGTGCCGAGGCAGAAAAAGCAGAGAGAGGCCAGTACAGCCGATCGTGCTCGAGCAGAGAGGAAGAAAAGAGGCAAAAAGAAAGATGCATATCGCAACGACATTTCTACTGCTGGCTCTGTCGGCGTTGGCTACTGGATTCCCAGACGGCGGCCCGGTCGACACCTGCGTCAAGGAGAGGGTGAACCAGCCGTACCACGGCACGGCAAGGGCCCAGCCTGCCTCGCGAAATCCCTACCGCATCGTTGCTTCCGGCGAGAGTTACAGGCCTGGAACTCAAATCGCTGGTGAGTACTTTGCCCGAGTGTTTTATTTTGCCAAGCCGCGAAAAAGCAATGAAAACGTTTTTACCTCGACTTTTTCATTTCCCCAGTTGTCCCTCTTGACGTGCTAAGTGGCAATCTATTGTGTATTTTTGCCTACTTTCCCCCTGAGATATTTATCAAGGCTGAATGGAGCGAGAGCTTTAAATAAAAAACGCCTCGATAGGCCGAGAGCGAGGTTTTTTTTATTCGAGCCTTTCGCTTTTTACGCGACTCTTTCTGTAGGATAGCATCGCAGAATTGGATTTTATTGAGCCTTCGGAGTCACTTGATTTTATCGAAATTTTAAAATTACACGCGAATATGAGAAATCTGATAATTTGTAATGTAGCCGACGGCTTGATGATTCTTAAAATTGATTATGCAAAATCGAGAGTAGTGTGCTTCGTAGACCTATAACGGTCTGACCACAGCCGGAACGTTTCTACTTGGACTAAGTAAACTCGGATATCATTACGCCTGACTCGGATTTTAATGTGAATTAATTATTCACAAAGTATATCACATTCAGAAAAATAAAATTCACAGTTAAATATAACAATAGAAAAACAGTAAAAAGGAAGTGTCAATTAGAAAATACATTGTACTTTGGAGAATGATCGTAAAAAGTAGTATAGAAAGGTAGGCTCGTAGATAACAATTATAAAACTTTAAAAAGAGATGTAAATTCAAGTGCATCGGCTTCAAATTGCCCGTGTAATCACATAAAATTATCGCAACCGCATCGGCCTGGGACTATCGACGGTTCGTAAAACTTAACAAGCCGAGTGTGACTTTGACTCGTAGTCGTGGGCCGGATCGTTGATCATTTTACGATGAGCGTGTTAGCATCACGCACGATTTCTTCAGAGCAGCCTGGGTCTTTTACCCCCCCTAGAGGCTAGAGAGTCTCAATTGAGAGCGTCGAGGTCGCCGAGTTACGAGCTCGCGCAAGGTCCTGGCTGTGTAATTGCCGATCGAGGTCCGCGAACCGGACGCTCGCGGCGATGCTATCACATGCAGCCTCTACTCCCGACTTAACCTGCCTCATCCTCCTTTTCTTTCTATTCTCCGTCAATTATTTCTTTCTCTTTTGTCGTTGCGTAACGGCTTTGTGAGGATGGCGAGGAGGGGGACAGTTGTGCAAGATCGGAAACATTGACGACTCGCGTGTGCTTTGGATTTTATGACTATCTCTGATTGCCGGCTTAATTGCTGTTTTATAAACTGAGCCAACCGAATTATCCCGCACGCTTGAAGGATAGCTTTGATTTTTCTTCGTCATTGTACTACTATCTGTTTAAACTTCTTTCGGAAATTTGATTTTTTTTCTTTTTACATTTTACCTATTTAGATTTTGAAAACGACGCGATCATTAACGAGGTTGAAGATATTTTTTTGCATAATTAATACAGGAGTACGTATATACATAAATACGTGGGCGAATAAATAATAATTTGTCAAAGTGTCACAATTAGATAACCGAGTAGGCATTAGAATGAAAGGAAGGACATCCCATTAAGGAGTATAAATTAAACTACAGAAGGGGTAGAGAGCCGAGTGAAGGCAGGCGCGAAAAGAAATTCGACAATTACTCATTAATTAAGGAGACAATTAGAAAATGTCAAAACTAAAAGGTCGCAGCAGCAGCAGCAGTCGGAGAGCATTCGTCGCGGGGTGAAAAAAAAGTATTCCAAGTCCCCTTGCCCCCAGTGTGCTCGAGGAAAATTCATTCCACTCGAGTAAGTAAGTCAAGTGAGAGAGAGAGAGAGAGAGAGAGAGAGAGAGAGAGAGAGAGAGAGAGAGAGAGAGAGCGGGCAGAAAAGTCCGCGGAGTTGTAGGTACGCACAAAAGGCTAGTGGGCTGCGGCTGAGGCGGTGCGCGAAGCCCTCGAAATACTAGAGCGTCGCACTGCTTCAAGCTTGAAACTTCAGAGAATAGTAGGTATATAGACCGTAGCAGCGGCACTCGCTCTTCTCGCTCTAGCGCCTTCCCCCCTTTCTCATTCGAGCCGCACTAGTTTATTCGTCCTTGGCTCTCCCGTAAACGAGCCCTATAAGCACGAGCTTCCCGTTCGATTGTCCCAAGCGGCGGCGGCGGCGCATGTACGCGTGCCGAGGAGCCCTCCTCGGGCCGGCGCCGCGACGCCAACCCCTCCGGCTCGATTCTTTTATGATTCTCGCGCACGCACGTCACGGAACTCGCCGCCACGAGTCGTCCGCGTTATTATGATGCCTCGCACGTGTACATGCTCTCTTTTCACGCGGCCGAACGACCAGCCTACTTTACAACTTGGACAAATTTATCGAACCATCAATACGCCTGCGTCGGATTATCTCTGCCTAGATTTGTCATTCGCTTTTATTGCAATTCCTTTTTATTTTGTTGGGAACGTTATAGAGCCGTTCTCCTGTTAATAGGCTTTTCAGGAGTCATGTTATTGTGCGCTGTTTACAATATCGTGTAGCCGCGAGGAAAGGCATTACAAGGACAAGGCAATGAACTTTTCACGGGATTGTAAGATGCAAATAAGGCTCTCTTCACACATATATGGAGTCTCTTGATTGGCACTAAAATTATATAAACAGCAGGCAGGCGCACTTGATAAAACTCTATAACCGAGAGCTAAATGATAATGTTAGAATGTTGCGAAACATTCGCCTATCTCGCCGCACTAATAACACCATCGTTGCGCAAATATCATTTACAAGTCCCTCTAAACCCATAAATTTACGATATCAAAATAACGTATTAATGCCAATAGAGGAAAGGGGGGGGGGAGGAGAAATATCAGTGTATTCTCAATCCTACGATTTATCGAAACGAATAACAAAATCTAATATTACGAAAAACAAAACAATCCAAATAAATCAGAAGGCACAGAGTAGCCTAAACAATGTCCAGCTAAAATCAATAACGTAGCGTTATTAAGAGGAAAAGTGTCCGAAGCCCAGGCCAAACCCCCTTCGATATAGAACATAGAAGCCCATAGAACATCGAGAGGAATCTAGGCCACTCCCAAAAGCTCTCGCGTGGGGGACTATTTATCACGGACATATTCCGGCAGCAGAACTAAAGCCCAGCGTCGATGCGTTTGTTTGCAGTTCGCATAAAGGGACCGAACTTCAAGGGCTTCTTCATCCAAGCGCGCGACACGAGGACCAAGGAGTGGATAGGCTCGTGGTCCAAGACGGACAACACCAAGAGCCACGAGGAGTGCGTCGCCATAACCCACGCGGATCCGCGCGAAAAGCAGGTCGCCACTTTCATTTGGAACGCCCCGCTCAACGCCCAAGGCAAAGTTTACTTCACGTAAGTCGACGCGGCTCTGTCCGCTATTACTTAATTTCACAGCTCATATATACACAACTTCTCATCGCTGTATTTTCGTTTTTTCTTTGTTCTCGACACAGGGGCACAGTGCTGGCCGATTATGCGACTTTCTGGTCTGACATGGTCTCGCAAGTTGGATCGGTTTAAAATTCAAACTACAATTACCAAGGATGCCGTAGTGTTCGGCAAATAATTTGCCTTACTTTTTTTTTGCAACTACAAACACGAATGTGATTATTTTTTCTTCTTTTTTTACATTCTGTAGATTTTATTTTCTTTTGCAGTATGGATAAATAAAGATTGTTAATTGACTGTTTTGAAAGCTGGCGTTTCGACGTTTATATCATGCGGTTCCCGATGCAACAGCCGTTTTTCATTTGTTTTATGGCGCGGCGCATAAAAAAATACATTTAATTAGCGAACTTTAGCCATCGATGGAAAATATCATTAAGGGTAATCATCCGGCTTTTGTCGCTGGAGAAAGAGAACGCTCAATTTACCACTGACCGCGTGTGGCTTTAGTTATAAATAAATCACGCAATGCAGTTTATCGATTTCTCTCTCTCCCCTACTTTCTATGCACAATTGTTGTGTTGCGCTTTATTATTCATTCATAAATGAAGAGTAGTAGATTGACAGGATTGAGTTTGACGTTGATTTGCAGATGACGCATAACGAACTTAATTTTTAATTTCAATAATATGAAAAAATAGTTTGTCTTATACCGATGAAAGAAACGAGCTCTTCACTATGAATCTGTTGTCGGAACTATGGGTGTTGGGGATGGTAGAAAAGCCAATGTGGAGCATTAGGATTCAGAGAAAAAGCCTCACGTGCATATATATCAAGAGAGATAGATTCGATTGATAGGCACACGTGGCGGAGGAGGAATATGGGGGGTGTGGCTCGAGTAGAAACGCAATTCGAGGGCTCGATTACCGGGCGATAAAGAATCCCCCTCTCTATTCCCACCTCCTTCCGCTCTCTCGCTGCCGCAAAAGCTTTGCCTCTCCATTCTTTTTCCCAGCTAACCGAGACTCGACTTTACTTTCCCTACAGTCGTAAACCCTAGCCCTCTGTATTTTTTTTCCGAGAAGCCGGAATTGCCCCAACTTGCACGATCGAGCTAAGACCTTTCGAGAGAGCTTTGTAATACGCTTACGCGCTACCTGTAAGAACATTTATATTGCTTACTTACGGCGTTGTTGTTGTTTTGGCAAAAATTGAATTTGCCTCTTTCGAATTGGACGTTATTTTATTGGAATTGTATCGTAGAATGTATATTATGTGCGTAGTATTACCTTTTCCTTATTCTATTTGTGGTTTGTCGTTTTGGTTTGTTTGTGCCAAGCTAGTACAATTACGCTAATAGAGAAAAATGAAGAAATATACGCAGCTTTTGGCAAGGGTAAGTAAAATAATCACAGAAATTCATGACATTCATTATTGCATTATCATGATTTATAAGGACACTATTCATTTCTCCTTGTAAATGGGGATAAATCGGCTCCTAAAATATGGTAAAATACCCGAAAAGTTACAAAAGCGAAATACCCACGAATGGCATCTTACATAAAGATTAAATCATGACTCACCGGTCAAGTGTAGAAAAAAAAGCTACCGGTCGATTTATCGGTCTTCACTCGGACAAGAGCCGATCCCGCAGAGGCGCTCGACTTGTCAAATGCGCTTGCACAGCCATAAGTCACAGCCGGTTGCGTAAACGAGAGAGAGAGAGAGAGAGAGAGAGAGAGAGACGCATATGGCGCCTTGCGCGCAAGACCGGTCGAGCCGAGCTAAAAAAAACGACGTCGGTGAGAAAAAAAGAAAAAGGTAAAAGTGGGCCAGCGTAAATTACGCGTTGAATTACGGGCTCGCCGCGGTGAACAGGTTTTACTCTTGGCGCCGTCCCCCTACTTTGTCCCCGGTGATTTTTTGATGCCCCGATGACTTTGCATTCGAAAGTTTGCTCGTTAAGTACAAATTTGAATTTGACGGATCGATGATTTTTTATGTCCTCTCTTTTTTGACAGATTGACGATGTTAATTCTTTCTCTGCTTGTGTAATTTGATAATTTTCTTAAATAAATTATCGAGAAAATTGCAATGTTTTAATCAACTGTTCGTTTTGACCATTGCGTAAAGAGGAAATGGACAATGAGCTTCTGTTGTACAGGTAAAGCCAGGAAGTTTTAACGGTGTAATTTAAATTGATCGAATCCCAATCAGTGGGTATGAATATTCAATGCCAAGATTAATATCGCACACTTATACAAATTAACGTTTCCAGCAATGATTTGTGAAACAGGATACGCGATAACAACCTTGCTGTTCGTACATTTTGATACACGAATATCAAATACGAGCTTAGCCAACGAAAATATCATCAATTTCTTTTTTCTCCGATAAGCTCGTTAATTAGATTAACAACCTGATTCATGCGACCGATGCTCAAACAATATTTTCATTAAAACTCTGTCGTCCAACAATATTTTATATTTATTAAAATCACACTTTGTTTTGTTTGCAAAAACCATCAAGTTAAATTAACTGTTGATCGATTTTAATTTTCAGGCGCGTCTAATTGACACTTGATTCACCTTCACTTACGACACGCGGTTACAATAATAAAAGCCTTATAAACGCACTGCACTTAGATATATCTTGGCTGTTAGTTAAACATCAGCCACTCCCCCAAGTACTATTTTACCAGGTCTCCGTGACTAGCCATTAATAAACGTACCAACGTTTTTCTCCTCAAACACATGGGCAATAAGCGTCGCGTCTAAACCACGCCTCGATATCCTTGATCACGTGCGTCTGCGCACTTTGCGAGATTTTCCTTTATCTCCACGCTTGTACACCGAGAGTCGGCCCTAAGTATCATATCAAGGTCATTATATTAATCACTCTTGCCGTGTGAAAAGAATATTATCGTCAAGTGCGAACTTCTTTCCTTCCGATTATACTGTAGCGAATTCCGCACCGACTGATTTCCCAAGAGATGTTTTCCGCCGTCGACTCTACACGCCATCCTACACGCTACGCTCGCGCCTTTCACTAACGACGTTCGACGCCGTAGCACTGGAAAAATCTTATACTTGCGCTGTTCAACTTTTACGATTCGGAAGAAATAAAACCTCTTGATTATCAAATTCACTCAATTAAGTTTTTTTTCTCTTAGAAATATGCGATAGATTTAATTACATCCAATGATTTTCTTGCGTCTAGTAAAAATTTTTAAGTGTCCTTTCTTAATCAAAGAAAAAAAATGAAAATTCTCCATTATTTTCAAGTCATTAAAGTAATTTTTATGTAAAGAAGAAAATGAAAAAAAAATTTTGTAAAATTCTTACTCATATTAAAACGATCAAACAGTTGCTTTGCAAACGGTCTGAGATTCAGTTCTATCAGCAGCCATACGTTTGCATAGTCATTGACCTATCTGCTTTTGCCAAAGTCAAAGCCTTACACCACATGCTGAAAGCTATTGGATAAGGCTCCTTCCCTATCTCTCTCTCTCTCTCTCTCTCTCTCTCTCTCTCTCTCTCTCTCTACACAGCATCAGCGTACGAAACTGTAATTGCTACAGCGCGTTAATCGCAAGAACCGCACTAACAGCGTCTTGAGCACATTATTATAAACAGTGAAAAATCATGAAGTTATTAAAAAATTGTTTATTTATTATCGAGACGCAGGAGAAAGCTGGAGTAACGCCGATGAGAAGCCAAGCAAAAGGAATGTCGAGTCTTTTCTGGCAAAAAATCGATCGACTGCCTCGTATCCAGACAAAAGCCGAGGAGCATAAAGTCGGCTAAGCGAACGATTAACCATCAGGATTGAATTCAACGGTCTTCCGCGGCTCAAAAGACTCACTCGTCGAAGCTTAGAGCGCGAAGAAAAGCTGAAATTCCGCGCACTTGAGCACTTTCGAAGGCGCGTTATTCTTCGCGCTTCCATCTTCAGTTCTCATAAAAGCCCAAGGATACAAGGCTCGAGTCAATTTCATTGCGACGCCAGCGCAACGTTCTAATTAATGAAAACTCAGTGATGAAAAATTCAGTGCGGGAAGATAATATATTTCCAATCGGATGGAAAATAAACGTCGACGTTGTACGAAACGAAAACAAAAATCACTCAGGGCGCGTACATGAAAGCTTTTGTTTAGCCAACAAACACAAACTAGCCCCGGCATACGTGCAAGTCTCTCGAGAGAACAATAGGCTTAAACGTCGCGAAGAAATCGCTCGGCAAATATCGTTGGCAATTCCAAGCCAATATTTCATCATCATTAAGCGGTCGCTTTGTCATCCAACACACGCGTCCCTTTGAATAGGAAGAAAGAAAACAACAGAGGCTAGGCGTAGGAAACAAAGACAAAGTAGAGAATCGCCAGGGCAAAATCGCTCTTTTCCTCGCTTTAGCTATCCGAGAAGGTGAAAAGCCAACAAAAGGGGTGAGAAAATGCAAGATGAGCGCAAAAGAGATAGAAAGAATGAGAGAGAGAGAGAGAGAGAGAGAGAGAGAGAGAGAGAGACCGATATAAGGCTGGATGGATCCGGCGTAACTTCAGCGAGTCATGCAACTCGGGCCAACCACTAGCCCGACACGCGCTTACACAGTGGTACGAGCAGCGGAAGGGGGAGTCTGTGATACAGGGGGTGGCTTCGCACACAGAGACGTAGGCATTGGCGAGCGAGGCTTGTAGATCGCACAGGCGCAGAAGGTAGAGCAGAGCAGCAGCGGCGTCGGCGGCGGCGTCGGCGGCGTCGGCAGCAGGAGCAAGAGGACGGGCGTGAGGGGGTGGGGGTGAGGGCCGCAGAGCGCCGGCGCCCCCCGCTGGCGTCGCGACGGCTAGGCTCGGCCGGCGCGCTGCTGGCGTAGTGCTGCTGCTGCTAGTCCGCAGGCCGGCAGGCTCTCTCGGCTCTCCCCGTCGTTGACGACCGCTCTGCTTTGGCGCGTCGCGAGTCGAGTGTGCGGAACCGAGTGCGTGGACAGGCGCGCGCGCGCCCCCAACCCCCCGACAGGTACATACAGTGCGCAAAGTCATTATTGGAGAACCCCCCGGAAAGAGAGATAGAGACCAGGCGCCCGGACGGCCAGGCAGACCAGAAAGAGAGAGTGAGAGAGAGGGAGTCCAAGAGCTTCGAGCTCGGTAGGTAGCAAAGGGCTCGCTCGTTCGCTCTTCAGAGAGAATTTTTTATTTTTACCGCGGCACGGATTCTTTATGCCTTTTGTCACTCTTCTTCTCCCCATCCTCCCCCTCTCACTCTCTTTTTCTAACTCTCTATGTGCGAAAGTTGCACAGCTGACGGCCCCCCCCTCTCTCTCTCTCTCTCTCTCTGCGCCCGCATTTGATACAAATGCACACTACAGGGCCCTGGCTCATGCTTATGAAGTCGTTTTTTGCGTCTAAATAGACGGAAGAAGAGAGCTTCGCGAAAAAGCTTATTTATTTCTTGGCTCAAATCGCTCTTATTCAAGCAGTCGGTGTTATATGTGTTCTTGCACGAACGGCTTAATAATTAACGTTGCGTCTGTAACGATCGAAAAAGTAACTTTAACATACATCGAATAATAAATCTATAGTAAACGTACTGTATTTCGTTGGCGCTTGCTATCAATGCATTATCAATCTCGGTTGTTTACTGGCATCTATAATACCCTTAATGCGCGCGAATATAGTGGGTATTATCGTGAAGGGGTTGCAGGGGATTCAAACGCTTAGGAAGCGCGATCGTTTGTTCGTTGCACATATGCCGCATTAGCCGATAGGCTCCGCGACCGCGCCTCTCTCGCATTCGCTCGTCTCTCTTTGTCTCTTTCTCACCTGCGGCGTAGTGCACAAAAGAGTCCGAGAGCCCCCTGGCTCCGCGCATTTGGCCAGGCTCAGAGAGCTGGAGCAACGTCGGGCAGGGGCTATATAAGTGTGGCGTTGCGCTCGTGCTGCAGGGGCCCAGCTGAAACGCGTGCATGTGCTCGTTTCTGCCGTGCGTATAATGCGGCGCAAGCCCGAGGCCTGATCGATCAGGAGGAGCCTTGCCAGAGAAAGAGAGAGGGAGACAGGGAGAGAGCCAGGACGTGGCCGGGGATGGGAGCGGTGCGACTGGGGGCCTGGTAAACGCGCAGGGCCCCTGGTTACTCGCGTGCGCGGAGGAACCGACAGCCGAGTTAGTTTTGCTGCAAGTGCGGGGGATCGTTGGGCGCCAGTGGCCTTCGAGCCTTTACCCCCCGAGCCCCAGTGGTATACATACCTGCAAGCGGTCGCGCTGGCTACTTATACGACGGCGGCGGTGGCGGTGCTGCTAGCCGGGCTGTTTCGCGCGCCACTGTGGTAGTTCTTTGCGCCAGTGCCGATGGCCTTTGTTTCGCCGGCTAAGCTCGCTCTCGCGAATCATCAACCTTCTTTCCTATACTGCCGGCCTCCCTCTGCGCCCTTTTCCACCTCTACCTCTATATACGCTCCTACTCGCGTCGGCTGGGCCGTTTTGCGGCCAAGCTGCTTTCATCGCTCTCTTTTCCCCTGGCTTTTGTGGCAAAATCTGTCCGGTCAAGCGCTACTACTTGAATATACGTAAACTCTATAAAAGCCGATACGGATGAGAGGGGAAGCGAATCGCGGGGAGATGGATACCCTGAGTATAACTGGCTCGCCAACCTTTTTTCAAGGCACGGCCCGCGGGGGGCGGGACTTCTTTTTTTTAAAGCTTCAGCGCGCGCTTGCTGGCTCCGAGACTGCGGTACTGCCAGGCAAAAGTAGCCCAGGTCAATACCACTTATTCTTTATTTAGCTTGCACAGTGTCGACGCGAACATATATATATATATATACTAATGAAGTAGTTAATAATTTAATAATTCAAGAAAACTGTCGTTTTCGCCGAAACTATGATTCATTTTTTTTGTTCGTACAAGCTCAAATCAATTTTTTCATTGGTGTAATAATACGGCTGAACAATCTTGCCGTGGGAAAAGTTTGAGCAATGCAAGTTTTAAATATACGGTTGTAAACTGGTTCACATGATACTTTTAACGGGTCTTTCACTGTATAGGGACTGTATAGCCGATGCGTGACGCAAGCTTTTGTTGAGTTGCCGCTAGTCGAGTGCAATGCACTGAATACATTTCAATGACAAATCGCTAATCGATAAAGCTTCACAATTAAGAGCCTGTGCATAATTACTGAATCACACAATACGTTTATACTAGGACTTAGGCTACGCTCTTATACCAAAGAAGTTGATGAACCAAGCGAACCTTTTTCTCTTTCATTATCCATACGCATACACACAGATGTAGATGTTTTTATATATATGTATACGATGTAGTATACACACCGGTGAGCCATGAATTATTAACCAAAAAGTTTAGTTGCACTGCTGTAAGACCAGACGTGCATAATACAGACTAAAATTTTTCCAAACAATTCGACTTGGCTCTCAAAGTAGTATAATAAGATCGCGATACTTTTGTATTTAATAATCGAATAACTTGACTATTTCTTTAAACTCAAATTGAATAACAACGTATTTTAGGTGTAACAATTTCTAATATAACTCCGACTATTAATCTCATAGAAATAGTAATTGTGTTTTCCTGTAAGCGAGGCTTAAATTATAATAAGATGATAAAATAAAATTTAATTGGTTTTTTTACAAATTATTTTGAAACTTTGTCTACTTCTGTTAAAACGTTTCTATTTAAAGGAAAATAAAAAAAAAATAAAATAAAAAGCATGAAATGTACACAGCTGCTATAAAACTAAAATTAGAAGCAAAAACTGCAATATTCTCAATGACACTTTTAATTTTGTTCAGCCACAATTTTAAAAATAATAAAGTAGGTTAGCGCAGAAATGCTGATAAAAATCCATTAATAATAGGTATCCAAGAGCAAAGTAGTCTTATAATTTGAAGAATTTCACAAAATAATGAAACAGCGCGTGTATGCGAATGGCATAATTATGTTCTAAAACTTGGTTTAAAAGGAACAAAAACCTCAAAAATATTCATTTCCACCCTAAACCCAGGGTTTTGAAATTTCGTCTGAAATTTTTTCAAAGAAAAGACATAAAACAGAACGACGCGCCCAAGTAACCTTGCAACGTTTCGTAAAAGACGCAATATTTTCATCGCGAACATGTCCTTTTAATAACAACAAGTAACTTCCGCCTAGCAGAATAGAGCTCATAAAAATTCATGATAAAAATAAATCAGCTGTAAAATTCAAATGCCCTGAGTGCCGAGGGGAGGTCCATCGCAAACTCTCGAGCGAGGCAGAGTGAGAGACAAGAAAAAAAATCGTTTATGCAAGAACATGTGTGCTTGCGCCGAAAGCTATAGCCCTCTCGCGCGTGCATCCAATTTATTTCGATGTTTGCCCACTGTTTAGTTGCAATCCAGCGTCTCAACAGTGGACATTAAAAAAAGAGGACGAGCAGTAGGGGTAGATCCGGAAAATAAGGTCATATCAAGGCGTGCAAACAGCGGGGGAGTAAGTAGCTCGGCGAGACGCTGACCCGTACTTAGCCGCTGAAAGCTTTGCGAGCTTAGCTTCAAAATTGCGTAGTATTAACGACATTTTTGCAACTGGCCTAAAAGGATCGATGTATGTTATCTCGCTGTTAAAAATAATAATATTTAACAAGTTTTTGCTCGGCAGCCCGTGTAGACCCGCGAATAACGTTTTTAAAGGCGTATATTTAACCTCACGCTATTGACATACATCACTCGCTCGAGCACAAAGTTGCAAGTTTCACGAAATCCGCGTTAATATTTAACTTTCCAGAAAATTTGCCCGGCGCGTGTAAGGCACACATACGACTGGAAAAATAATTCAGCGAATCTCGATGAAATATTAATGGCTACAATTATAAGGGAAATTTCCCGTGCGAAACAAAGAAATGACGGCTCCGCCAGCGTCGCCTCGTAAAGCCAATTCGGAAGGGTCAGTGCAGAGGCTGAATCCTGTTAAAAGTTAAAAGAGTGCGGGGCAGGGGGTGGCGAGGGGGCACTCGGAGTGCGGGGGCCTCGAGGGGAAGAAAAGTCCGGGAAACAAATGGTTTGTCTGTGATGTAGCGAAATTGTCTGGCCGATGCTCGCCGTGTCGTGGGGTTGAAGATCGTGCTGCGCGAGTGGGCGCCGGCGTCGGCCAACGAGGAGAGTGGGAGCGCGGGAGAAAGGGAGCTTGCAACCCTGGCATCGCTTGACCGAGAGCAGCAGAGGAGGCGGCGCAGGACGAGGAGGCGGCGGAGGAGGAGGAGCACGGGCACGAGCGCGAGGGGCACAGCGGGCCCGGCGGCCCCGGCAGCCGGAGCAGCGGCGACAAAGACAACGAGGCGAGAAGCTAAGCCGACCGAGGAGGAGGAGGAGGACGGGGCCGAGACGGAGAAAGCCCCGGCAGAGCCCTGCTGGAAACTGGACTCGACAGGGCTGCTGACCTGCGGCCCCGCAGCTTGACGCCTCGAGCAGCAGCAGCAGCAGCAGGGGCAGGAGGAGGAGTCCAATTGTCGGCGGCACTGACGCGGCGAGATGAGAGCAGCCAGGCCCGCGAGCCGCCAAAGTGCACGCCCGAGCCTCGGGCTGCTCCTCGTCCTACTACTACTGCCGGCCGCAGCTCTCGCCGCTCCGGATCCACCGACGCCCGATCTCACCACTGCACACGGTAAGCACATCGCACGACCTACGCCTCTCTTCCCTTTCCCTCTTTCTTTGTTTGCCTTATTCCTTTGACGAATTAGACCGCGCGTTCGTCTGCAAGCTACACACTCCGGCTTTTCGCACCTTCTACTTCTACTCTTAGCTACACACTTACCTACTTTTTCTATTTTATTTTTTTATAAATAAACTACTTACTGTTTGTAAGACGTTTAATTTTCTAAGAATGCTTGTTGCGGGGTAGAGAAAATAAGTAAGCGTGCTATAAAAAATGTAAAAATGGTATTTCCTTTTATACGTCTCGCCGTACGCGGACTCGTTCTACTTAAACATTTTAAAAATGTTCACAGAGTACTGTTATTTGCTTAATGCAGATGTACTCCGGGAAAGTGAATTTTTAATAAGCAGTAGGAGTGAATTGTCAAGGAAAATAATTATTGCTCTTATTTAATCTCTTTTGCATTGAAAAATAAATCATTCTTGACAAATCATTGATTTTTATTACCTAAACAAATATTTCGGCAACGGAAAAATATTATAAATTTAAATAAAATTGAAAAACTTATATTTAAAAGCAATTAAGTCAAGTGCATAAATATTGAAAAGTCGCAAAGAGAAATAACGCTTGATATTTGCAGTGACAAAACATAATATTGATTTTCTCTTTCAATAGTTTGATCCAACAAAGAAAACATTTTATTTAAATATACCAGGTCAGAATGTTTGTGTCCTCGAAATACACAGAATTTCACCGATGATTAATATCAACGGAAAACATAAAGACCACATACGGATAACGAAAAGATGGGGACAAAAGCTGAATATTTTTGCAAATAACAGTTCTGTCGTTCAAGCAAAAATTTTTTTATTTAATTTCTTCCTATTTACTTTAAATTTAATAATGTTTACATTTTCAACTCGGTTTTATTGGAAAACCTCAAAAATTACAATGTGAAAAAATACGTCTTCATAAAAATATTAAAAATAACGTCATTGATTTACGTTGAGTAATAATTTTTGCAAAGCCCCCTGGTATGCCCTATGCCATTTATCTCTTTTGAATACCAAAATGCCAAAAAATATATTCCCAGAAGCTTTAAATTTAGTCATGAACCGGCATGTGTAGTAACAATTTTGAAACGTAAACCACCTTGAACGTAACAGCCGTCATATTAGACCATTACTGTTATCGATCACGCTTTCTATCATGAAAAAGGAAAGTAATAGCTTTAAATAAATAGGTCATAACAGTAAATATCAAATGTATATAAAATAAAATATGCGTAATGTAAACATTTTTTTTCTCGTTATCTATTTTAAAAGATGTAAGCTTTACATGCAACCATTAATATTCATTACATCAATAAAACTTTCAAGTTCAAACGAATTCAGCTTAATATCTCGTTATCTTATCAAAATGTCCTTGCAATGTTACGCCAATTACATGTAATTGTAACGTTCTTAAATGCGGGGAAAAACGAAGTCGTTACAGGCCATCTTTTAATCAGAAAGAGGCAACCAAGTGATTTCCATCTGGCCTCGCAAAAATAACTCGTCAAATAAACCCAAAAACTTGTTTTCTCAAAGGAATCGAGCAGGCCTATCTCATTCATAAAAAATTCTAGCCGACCTGGGGGGTAAAGTGAAATCCGCCCGTCGCTGTCCATCCCATCCTTTTATCGTTTCGCTAGCCAAGCCATTGAGAAAAAAAACGGAAAAAAGCCTCTTCTCCGTGGGCCATATCGAGTGGCCCGTCCACGTAACCGTGTGGGCGGAAAAAGAGCCTTCCTTTCAAGTCCAGCGTAAATATATAGATATGTATACGTATATGTGTCCCCGAGGGTAGAAGTGAGTGGGGGGGGGGGGGCGGTTTACGTATGCCGAACTCCGGGCGAGAAAGGGGGTTGTTAAAATATGAAAGGGGCGCCGGAAACTCGCTGAGCGCGCATAAAGACTCGCGGGGACTGCTGGAAACTTTCCGGTCGGCGAGTCGGAAGTCGGACGAGGAGTAAAAAAAAAGGAAGGGGGAACGGCAGGGCCAAACGAGACTCGCCGCGCGTCTCGTCTCCAGGGAAATTCCTAATACCCCGTGATTCGTCGAGGTTGTCTTGGTCCTTTGGTTTTTGGAAGCTCGAGCTTTAACCTGCTCTGATGACTGTTCAAACAATCGTCGGCGGACTTTTGGCGGGGCTACGCGTTCCGTCATAGTGGCCACTTGCCAAAACTGAGATACGAGTGCCGAGAGGAGCAGACCACTTCTACCGAGTAGACTGCGAACTCTCGCGTCTTGGCCGATATAAGCTCTTTGGAACAACTTCCGGCAAGGCCTTCCCTCTTACCCTCCAGCTCTTCATCCTCCTAACTTGGATTAGGCTTGTATCCATTAATTTGAGTAAATTGACGAGGGACATTTTAAACTTGCTTGTAGGCTTTCTCTGTAATAAATCTTTTTTAACACACTCTATTTTCCATTAAAAAAATATTCATGGCTTGACTCGATAAGCAATGACTTACATTATCGTTACAATTCTATTCGACACAAGATGTTCAGTATAGCTTATTCGGGTGATATGAAGAGGTGGCTGAAAAAAATCGGAAAAAAAGTGTATGGACGAAGGTGGTTGCTGAGCCTAAGCGAAATCTGCAGTGGGTTCGTTACGATGACTGCTAGGATATTGCGCATACGGATGAGCCGTGCTCTCTCTCCCTCTGCTGTTTATGCAGGGGCACCGGTTTTAATCAGGAATTTAATTAGCTACTCCACGCTCCTCCCCTGTGTTATCGTTATGGCAAGCTCCCGGAAGCTACTCTGTGGCTTGACGTACGACGTTGTCACTACTTGTTGTATCACTGCTTCCGGTCTACGGAAAATCATCATTTTCCAGCTCGGAAGTAAAGCCGACTGAATGTTATTTATTTGAAGCCCTGCAATGCTCGCAATGTTAAGTTGCAATTTTGGCTGGATTTATGGTTGAAAATTTCTAATTAAAATGCAATCTGTAGCGCGAACAAATACGGCTTGAAATATGATGTCAGTGCATCTGTGCTAATAAGTAGTAACGGTCGCCGCGGTGAGGCGGCCGGGCGTTATTACTCTCGTTTCATCAGAATTTAGTTTCTAGATAGTCTATCCTGATTGGCGTTATTTTTTTAAAACAAATTTTTAACCCAACTTGCTCTTTTTAATTTTCGCCTCACTATCAAGTTATTTGAAACATCTATTTTTCATTAACGATTTTACGAAGCCGACTGCCAATTATTTCAACAGGCTTATTCGAGCGAAGCAATTACCGCTTTCATTACGTATTTCTAATAACTTCACATTGACACGTCTATCACAGTTGTAGCTCAAATAAATAGGAAAACATGTCGAATTCTTTAGCAAAAGCATTTTTGCAATGATTAATTTTATTTAAGAACAGAAACAGCTACGAAAATAAAATCTTGAAGTCACAGAGATGTTGTCTTTTGACAGGAAACTTCATTACGCAATTTTGTCACATCTTCCCTAGGAAATTCTTTTGCAGCTTGCAAGTAGCTTGTGGGTGCTCGAAACAAAAGAAATTAAAAAAAAAGAAGAAGAAGAGAAAGCTCGAGTGGTTGGTCTGCAACTTAATTACCCGTCGAGTTGTTACCTTTTTTACGTATATGAGTTATATAGTCAGGCTTGCAAGTGTTTGGGAAGTCTTTAATCCGACAGAGCTACTGTAATTAGGACGCGCCCTACGGCTAGTCCGCGCTCTCCGAGAGTCGCATAGTTCACCGGAAATGTAGTCTCCGAAGAAAAATGTCGAGTTTCTCTGCGTCAAAGTCAAATCTAATAAAAACGCAGAAAAAAAGTTTACAGCCAGCTGTAACTAAATCAAATAATATAAGATTCGTCCATCAGCAGTTGAGATAATAGAGTCACAAGGTATGGGCTCATACAGTCTGTGAGCAGCCAGTCGATTGAGCATACAGTCATGTATAAGGAGGCAGGTCGATTATCCGCAGTGTGGGCCAAAGCTCTTGTTTGCACGATCCGGCCGGCTAGTTTTCAAATTGAAACTTCCGGTCTGGCTGCGTATCGAGCGCCGCAGCCCGAGCTACGGTAATTATTCCGACCGCGGGCTGCACACATAAATTAACAAGAGCGACTCCCTTTACGGCCCTGCGCGAGAAAGTAATCGAATTACTTGCCGTCGAACTTGCAAAGTTTGCATGTGTGTGTTTGGCTGTTTATTCGGCGAAAGAACCTAACGATACGCGGCAAAACGCCGACTAATCCTTTTAGCTCAGGCGAGCCACAGTTACAGCTGATACCAGGCTCTTCCCATAACCAAGTGCCCTTTAGTCTCTGGCCCTGGCAGGTTTCGGCTAAATCCCGCGCTACGCCGTGTAATCGATTCGGCGCTTTCCTTCTAGAATAACAAACAACGCTTTTTTCCCAATTCGAAATAAACGCACGTGCTACGAATAATCGTTGGGATATTCATGACACGACAGCAATAATAGTCATGTGAGTCAAGAGCAAATTTGTAGCAGCAAAAATATGTTGTTCGGTCGGTCAATTTTGCTCGACCAAAAACTTTGGGAAATGAAGCGAAGACGCAATTACCTTAGGCCGCGAAGCGAAGAACGGGAGACAGCCTGCCCGATGGGACTGAAATTCCGATAATAATGACGCAACACTCGCTAGGCCAGACCGGAAAATCTCGTGGGCGGTATACGTGAGGGTATAATCGGAGGGGGAAGCGCATTAGTCCAATGCGGTCACTGCAGCTCGCTACTTACGGCGAATAATACACCGAGGAAATTAGGCGAATGGAAACGGAGTGAGGGAGAGCAGAAGAGAGCGCGGAGGGTGGATAGCGTGTCGGTGATTAAGCATGCTCAGCTCGGCATTCGTCCCGAGAGGCGAAGAAAAAAAAAGTGGACGAAGGAGGGGGGGGTCGAGAGGAAGTCCTTGTACGCGCGTCATGTACGTTCGGTAGAACAGGCGTTCTTTTTTGCCGCGAGAGGAAACGCTCGAGCCGGCGTCCCTTTGGCCACTTGGCCCTCAAGAGCAATAAAAACCGAGGGAGGCAGAAGTTGACACTTGAGAAAGAAAAAAGCCACGGGGTCCGGACGGATCCGCGAATGAGAAGAGCTAGCGCATGTCGAGGGAGGACTGCTCGATGGAAATCCAAGCCTGTTAGAGGCTCCAACTACTCCTATACAGAGATCATATGAAGGCTGTACGGTCTGCTGCGAATTTTATCAGAAACAGTCTTTGAAGATTGTCATGATATTTTTTAATGTTAGATTCTAATTTAACTATTGTAGGAAACACAAAAGTCGAGGAGGATCATAAAAATCTGACAATTGTTTGAGCATGAAGAATCGTTCAAGACGTTCTAGTGCAAAATAATAAAGGGAGACTGTAATAAAAATTCGAAGAACAGTACTACGGGTTACGGGCAATAAAAGAAAAAGTGAAAATAAACGCAAAATATGCAGGTCACCGCTTTAATCCTATGATTCACGCTTGTCAAGGTATTTCACAATTGTTTCCAGATAAAGCGAAATACCTCGCTCGATGATTGGATTCTCCATTTGAAAATTTATCATGTTCTCTTAATAAAAGACTGAAATTTTGGTTGAATTTTTTCACTTGAAATTTTTAGCAACCATCACATTCTTTTTCTGCAATTATACGGCGTCATTACGTGCTTTATGTTTCCATTTACGTTTCTTACAGTCCTTATATCTCGACTCAATCGCTTCATAAAACTTATCTAAAATTCTCAAAGACCATGATTTCAGCGATAAAATTCTCATTGACGTCTCTCTTAAAAATTTTATTTCCCCTCGAAAAAAATCAAGCTGGTAGCAGTGCGTCAAGCATTAAAAAAAAAAGAAATCCTCGTAAGTCACTAGTAATCCCTTTTCTTTTCTCTCCTGATTTTAATAGCCACTGCGGCAAAGTCTTTGCGGGGAACTTTCGACTCGGAGACGCGGAGAAGCCGAAAGAAAAATAGCGCCCAACTTGTGCCTTGTGCCGTCGCTCTCTGGCAAGCATCCGAGCTTTTCTTGTACGCCGACCTCGCAACTTACGCGCAGTGCATATATCGATGTACTTGAAACGTTGGAGTTCTTGCACATTCGTGTGCATATAGGACTAGACTATCTCGACTTTTGGAGTAACGGCTCGGTTACTCTCATCTTATTATATTACAAAGATGTGCTTGATATGTCGGCACAAGTCGTTTGTGGGAATTGAACGTGAAATGATTTGACGAAAGTCGACGTAATACTGTGTAATGGCTAGTTATGAATTATTTATGATCGAGAGAGATCTTGATTACTCTTTCTTATTAGCTGATGACAAATGGGATTTATGATCGTAATTACAGATAGACATTGCTAACATTTTCTTAGGCTTTATTTAATTATAATTATTGCTGTATCCTTATTTCAGACTCTCTTTGTACAAATTGAATGATAAGATGAAAAATTTAATGACATCACTCGCTGATGATAAACTGTCAGGACTGTGGTTTTAACGGTTTGATAAAGTTTAAAACAGAGGTAAATATAATTTAGCTAAAAGACACGTTGAATCGTTTAAATGGCTTACATATTCGGGTCAGAAATGAACTTTTAATGCAAATTTCTCTCAATGATAATTAAATTTTCCACGGTTAACTTGTTCCTCCTGATATAATTCACGAGCTTGGAATTCTTTATTTATTCCGAGTACTTACAGTCGTCGGCATATTAAAACATTTCTCTGGTATACATTTTTATGCATTCATTAAAACAGTAATGAAAAAATTAAATTGAACCTGGTTTGGAATTTACGGGTTAAATTACAAAGTTATTAAATAAAAAAAAACTGAGGGAAATTTTTATTTTGAAAAATCGAAAAACAATAATCTTTGTTATTATTAGTATTAGGAGCCCTGAATGTTTTAGTCGTCAAAGCGACGGTTTCGCCAAAGCGAATTGTAGACCAAACAACCATAAAAGTTCGCTAAAATGGATGTGAAAATCGCGTATAGACAGATAAAAAGAATTCAAATTAATGACGATTAATAATGTAATCTTAATCGTCACAAGTAAACATGAATCCACAAGTGTTCAATAAAAAAAGTAGAGATTTTTCTTTTATTCTAATTGTTTCGAAGGCTTATATTTAAAAATATTGATTTTTTCTAGTTTTATTTTTAGTTTCTGAAGAATAAAACGCAACCCAAGCATTACATAAATAGCCTTTTATTATCCGTACTATTTTTTCAATATTCAAATTTAAACTATTTCTCGGTAAACACGAACAATAAAAGACGTTGTTTGCAGACAATGGAGAAACAAAACAAAAAAGCATTTGATAAACCCACTATCTTTGGGCTAAACGAAGCTCTAAGAAGTAAATTTAAATCTTATTAAAAGTTTCCGATCAAACATTACATCCAAGTAACTTTAATACACTGACTTTCTGCGCGAATTATATTTTGAAATAAAGTACTTGTCATAAAAGCGAATAGAAGGAAAGGCCGAAAAGTCCGGGAAAATGGGCCGCAATTAAAAGTCACCCGAGTGTTAATAAAATTTTCCGCAAAATTTTCGTATTCAACTAAACGGCATTGTAAGAAAAGGGCTTAAGTAAATGGCGGACAGGCTTTGAATAAAGCAGCTTAATATACACGGAATCCATCGAATTTTCTTCACTGCCGCGTTTAAAGTCGCAAACTTTTCCTCTGCCCTGCTTGACTCTCTATATCTGTACTCTGCGACTGCCAAACTTCCTCGAAACATTTTTCGGGACAAGGGTAGCGTGCGCAGTGATGAAGAAGCGAAAGACAGGGAACTGTATAAACAGAGAACGAACGAAGAAAAAAAAAGGTATCAGAGGGAAAAGTCTGACGTCCGGTCGCACATGTTGCTCTCTGTTCACGGAAGAGTATAAGGATAGGAAATAAAACAGGGACAGTTGGATGACGGCTAGTAAATCTGAAGATTCGAATATAAGAATTCGAATATAAGATTCGAATATAAGAATTCGTCGAAGCTTGTGATAAATAAATAGCTCGATAGGTGAAACACTCTTTAAAAGACTTGCAATCGATTAATTTCCCATTCTTTTTTTTAAGACGAAAAAACAAAGCTCTTTGTTGGAAAAATTCCTTGTTTTTGCATAGACATACTTTTTTGTCAGATGAATAATAAAGCATCGATGGTAAGATAATAAGGTTGTATCGCGAGCTGTGTTTACCGTACATACACCCACTGAATATTCATCGAATATACATATATGTATATAGACCGGAGGGGAAAGTAGCGTCATACGCACAAAGGCACTTGGGCTCGAAGATTCTTGAACCCAGTCGTTTGAAAAATCGAGCTGAACGCTCGATTGCACCCTCGCGAGTACGACGCCAATGAAAACAATAAAGTTGAGAGCCATCAGTAACAAGTTGGCCGCGATAAGCGCGCAGCCGGGCAACTTTTTCCTCGCGAATTTACATTGGAAAGTTTGCGCAGTCGAAAAAGCGCGCGTATTCCGGGGAACGTCATTAGAGTGAGCGGCATAGCAGCTCCTCCAGGGCGTAATCCAAGTGATGCGTTGACCGATCAATCACGAGGCTCTAGTGAATTTCGAGCATGCCGGAGCGCAGCTATCAATGTTGACGGGAGAGCCGCGCGATTACGCGAGTGACTCATCGTTATACCCGGCGATTAAGTCGGAGACCCGATGTGCGGATAATACAGGCCCTGCCACACTGCGGCTTGCGGCGATTCACCCCCAGCCCCACTTACCCGCGCCTATCTAGCCTACCGCCACCCCCTTGTCAACCTCTCGCTAGAGCTGTTGTAGGATTTTTCCTGGCTAGAGACAATGCTACCCCGCCAGTCGAGCACCGCTAGTTTATACACATACCCTCTCTCTCTTTATTTTCCCTTGTTCTACATTATTTTGCTTTTTTAGTTTTTAGCGGGAAGAGAGCTTGCTTGTTTGAACGAACAGAGATTTTTCATTCGTGAGCGGAAATGGTTTCATTTTTTTTTGTTTACGTGAATTTAGAACGTGAGTTTGGATTTTAATAGGCTTATGTATTGTGCGGGGGGTATACGTATAAAAATTCAAAAATCGTGATAAGGCTCTGATACAATTTTCGATAGCCCCCGTTTTTATCTTATTTAACGGAACAACGAATTGCGTCTGTCGAAATGAAATTGGTCGCGATGCAAAACAAGAACAACCCGAGATTGTGTTTACAAATTGCTGCTTCATTGGGAGTATCGCGAAATCTCGGTGATTCCCCAGAAATGTGTTCAAATTCTCTTCAAACACGAACGCTAAAACTGGGCCATTTTACAAATACACTCTTTTTCCCAAATGCACGTGTCTCGAGACGTGAAATTTTCTCAGCCGTACACGACATTCACAAAGTTCAAAATTACACATAGCGCGAAAAAACACAACTTTAAAGCCAAACGAAATGAAGCTGTTACTTTTCGCATCGCAAGCCTCTCGAGAATAAAAATAAAAAAAAGATGCGCGTCCAACGAGCGTGAAATAAGTACACCTTACCAAAGTATACAGCTGGAGGCTCTTGGAAATTAAGGGGTCGGAATTAAGAGCCAGCCTCTCTGCCTGTGAACGTATCCCTCGGATCGCTAATTTTTCAAGCCCACCAAACCACCTGAACTCCTCAATGAAAATTCATAATCCTAGCCAGCAGTATATGACTTCTCGCAAAATTACGGCGCTAACAAAAAAAAAGTTGTATTACAAAGCAGCGCGTGTGCCCGTTGTACACTACGTTTGCTCACGAGAGCTCAGCAGCAGTAGGAGAGAGGAAGTAGTCCTCGTCAGAGTAGGCGCGCACCACGTCATCCAGACGTTTGCCACACATATCGATTGCCCCAACAGCTGGCTGCCGCGACAGCTATGAATCACACCAACGACTCTGCCCTCAACTCTCGTCCCCTCCTCGATAAACAAACTCGGGCCATTTCGGCACGACGTAGAAGGAGTGAGAAAAAAACAAGAAGAAAAAACGAGATCGATGTTCGCGCTAGGAAAAACGGGGAGAGAGAGCGGCAGCGAGAGGAAGCTATTGCCCAATTTATGTAGGCTGTGGTAAGAAAGACGAGGGCAGCAAGCTCTCGCGCTACGTGACGCGCATGCCGCCGCGTGGACGTCGACGTCGGTCGATGAAGACTCTTTTCGTCCCCGGCCCCCGCGGGAATGCGGTATTCACAGCCGCGGACGGACTAGCTATTTTTTAACAACACCGACTCGCCCTCCTCCCTCAGCCCCTCCCCCTCATCCCTCTCTGTATATGTGTGCCTCTCGTGGTGCTGCTGGGATTTTATCGCTCTCTACGCGATTGTTGACTAGCAGTTGTCGCGAAATATGCAACTCGCTTTTTTCCTCTTTTTCCTTTTATTTCCGTTTTGTGTGAGAATTTGATGAATAAGAATAAGGTCTATAATGAGTGTAATGCACGTGCGGGGTTTTATAATGAATCCTGCATTAATGTAATCGAGGTAACCCGGACTCGCGGGGTATAATTAGCTCATTTATAAGTCGATTGCCGGCTGTACAGGTTTTAAAAGGGCCGAGCTCCTTTCCCACCCTGGGAGCACATAAATTTTAATGGAACGTAAAAGAATCTCGCCCGGTCGAACATTATTTATTCGGCCAATGTTACTTAGGCGACCCGCGCGCGAGCATTATTAAACATTCACAGCAACAACACGTAAGTTACAGCTGGGGAGGCTTTAGTGGAACGCGAGCCGAATAAAATACGTGCAACGCGCGGAACTTGGCAAATTTCACCGAGGGATACCAAGCGCACCTTTGTGCAGCTCGCCGGCGGAAAGAGGGGGAGGGATTAAGGCTGCGGCACTTGGGCTACTCGCGGCAGGAGGTCGAGGATCGATTTTTCTATCGCGCGGCATCGGAGCTTTAGTCGCCGGATCTTGGACTTGAACTAGAGTGCCCTCGTGCATATACGTATAGCGCCGCTGCCGCCACCGCCTTACGCTGGCGGATCAACCGGACTGGCCTCATAAATCCGAATGCTAATCTCGAGCGAACCAAGGACATTTGCCGGGACCAGCTTTTCCGCTCGTTTGTCACTTTTCTTCTTCGTCACTCCTAGAAGACTTTTCCGCTTGGCCTCATTTCAACACAGCCCCCAAATTGCGTTTATTGCGAGACATTGAAAATTATTTCGCTTTTATAAGGCAATAAAAGTTAATTGTTTCGAAAAGACCAACTAATGTGCAGTAGTTTAAAGCCATGATTTTCTCTATTATTTCAAACTCGATTTTTCGAAAAAGAATTTTTTAAAGCTTATATATTGTTTGTAGCATGTGAAATGCCGCAGGAGTTGTAGGTACTGCCACAGCATATACAGATTATAAAATTTGCAGAATTGCACATTACTCGGATAATGGCTAGCCTAATTTCCGATTCAAGGCTTTTGTTTTATTTACGCGCCCGGTTTGTATCACTCTTGAGAGAATTTCGTCCGTTCGCATAAAATAAATTTAAGGCTCTTTTTAAGAGGTCTATTTTTATAGCAGAAACGTCGAATAACCCAAGCCAGCCTCCCCGCGCATAACACTATTTACGATAATACATCAATTTAACTAGGTTTCCCTTGACTTTTTAAACACGTGAAAAAATTCAGTGTTCAAGTAATATTTGCGCTTCTTTGAATTAGTGTAACAAATGAAAATGGAGAAACAAGCCAACATCGGGGGGTATTATCGTTAAACGAAATCGAATGGACGTTGCATCGGTAATGCGCTATTTCAACAGAAAGAGAAAGAGAGGGAACAAATGTGTTTGCATATCGCGGCTTCGATTCGGCAAATAATTTCGTAAACGCTTGGACGGGAGCAAACAGAAATACAACAGAGGCCGCGCGCACGTAAATGCATGGAAGTCGCCCGGCCCAGTCGCAGTAGTAAAAGCCCGAAACGCGTCGGACCGGGATATTCGCCAAGGCCGAATCGAGTCGCATTGCTTGCCGGTTTGTTTAATCGATAGTTGCTCACTTGAAAGGAGAAAAAAAACGAACGCGGAGGAAGAAGGAAATGAAAAGAAATGCTAATTCGCTGTTGGACTGATGGAATCGTTCGGCATTTCTTCGAACATCTTGCATTTGCTATCGTATCTCCCTATTTTACTTGTCAATCTTCACTGACCAATGTGAAATAAGGCAATGTCCCAATCGCAAGTCGAATAAAAGTCGTTTAAGGGCCTTTTTTATTAATGGATTGTAATTTATTCCGCTGGTAAATAGCCCTGGGGAATTTTGAAATATAAACTGGTATTTACGCTCGAGCGAGTAAGGTTCGAAATAAAGCTGTTTTTATAGTTGGCAAATTAAATTTTTAACGATCTCGATGACGTTTTGGAATATCTTTACACTTGTAATCTTAGGCTTACAAGGATAATGGCTTTTTTGCCGTAAATATATTTTCATGATATACATTTTTACATTACAGATAACGTATTGGACTAATACCCTCGGGTATCGTACTGATAATAAATATAAAATCTTGAAATTATCGGTTTTGTTAAAACATGTTTGAATATTGCTCAAAATATAAATCATGCTGGTGAATCTTGTAACGTCATTATAAATTATTAAAATATAACAGATTTTAATTATAATGATAAGTATAACGTATAAAAGACCCATAATAAATCTACAACCAAATTTGAGTAAAACGTATGTCAGTGGTTGAATAAACAGCGCGCTAATTAAGCCTCGAACAGGAGCTTTTGCGACTCGGTGAAATATTCAGCGCGGCTGGTTGCAAGGCTTATTGTCATCGAAATAAGAAAAACGTATGTCTGGTCGTGTCTCATTAGCGCGCTTAAAATTTGCCCGCGGAGCTTGTGTGCTTATCGGACTCGAGTAATCTCGGCAAGCCCGACGAAAATTTCATCGAGTCGCGCGCGATTTGGAGCTGAGATACCCTGCACTCGCACACACCCATGCAGACACACACTGGCTCGTCGACGAGCAATGTAGACCGGGGGAGACGCGCGCGTGCTCCTGCATTCATTAAAATATCGTTAAATTTAATTTGCTGCTCGTGGCAGATGTACGCGGAAGGTTGATCGATCGATGCCTTCGCCGAGCGCTGCAAATTTTTTTCTTTTAATTCAGACAGTTGCGGATCTTTTTATTATTCGGGGCCATTTTATTATCAGAAAAGTGCCCAATGATGTTTCGTCTTGCGAATGTTTTTAAATGCTTTTTTTCAAATCTAGTACAAATGCTCTGGGAGATTGTGTTTAGGCGAAAGAACTTTCCTTTCACAGTTTTGAGGAATTCGGACAAAGATTTTTCATTTTAGATTTTCTAGAAATTCAATTGTAAAAACAGGATGCTAAAGTCGTATATTTTTAAGAATCTGATTTTATTTTCTACACTGGATTTTATGGTTAGAAGGAAAACAACGTTGTTCATGTCTGCAAAGAAATAAAATTTATAGGCCTTGGGATACGGAAATAAAAAGGTTTTTTTGTCTGTACCGACTATAATATTTAAACGCAAAGACAAGTGAAAAATTTGTTAATTACAAGCTGAAGCTAGTAGAGCTGCAGTTTATTATTGTCTCGTGTCGTTTGTCATTGTCACGCGGACTTTAAAACTGTGACTAATGGAAAAATGGAAAATAGTTTCCTAAAGAGCTTATAAAAACATTATAGAAGTTTCAAGAAAATAGAGTAAAATTTTAGCTTTTTTTTGAGACCATTTTATGTTGAAATATTGCGCATACTTTTTGCCACACACACACACACACACGCGTGCGCGCACACACACACACACACTACACCAAATTTCACGATCCCGCGTGGTATTGCAAATTTTCTATCGGCGGTTATTCTTAAATCTTTCACGATTTACGATATTCATGCACCAACGGTTTCGTATACGAGTTTGAAATCGAGTTTGGTATTGTTATGGAGATATGGAATTGCATTTGAAATTTAGAAAGGTACAAGAGTTAAATGAAAAGTCACGTTGCAAGAAAAAAGAGAGAAAAAAAGAAAATCTCCACTATAGTGACGTGTCTTATTCAAATCGTCTTACAAAACTTGCTAAAACTTGAAGAAACTCTATTAACCACATTTCGGAATCCGATTATGTCGTGACTATGAAACAACACCCAAATCCAACTGAAACCCACAATCCCGCAGGAAAGCATTGATTAAAGCAAAGTTACCTCCTCCGCTCATAGACAATATAGACTCTTCGGAAACATGAAGCTCCTAAAGATGCGGTGGAGGAGGAGGAGGCGTCTGCGTCTAGCAACTAATTGGCTGGTGTACAGTAGCTCGGTTAACGATTTTTCGCCGCAGTCTCCGCAATTACGCGAATTGAACGGAGTGGGAGGCCGGGCGGGGAGGGGGAGGGAATAGCGCGGCACAGCACCGCATTAGCCTCGCACGGCCAACTTTTTTCCGTCTTGCGCGCCGCTTCCGCGCGATTAGCGAGCGTTTTGCCCGATTATGCTCGCGTGTGTGCCCGGGGGGCACGCGACCGCCCACGCGACTTCTCCTCCGCCTCCCGATCGTCGTCGTCGGCGTAGTTGTTCACCCCCCGAGAGACCTGCTGCTTTTAACGACAGCCGCAATGCCGAGCGAGTGTCAAGGCCCACCCTCTGCCGATCTAGCCAGATTAATGGATTTTTCTCGCGGAGACTTATGGCTGCCGCTAATTTATGCGTCGCTGCATCTCTCCCCGCGTTGGCTTGCTGCAAACCTGCTCGGTCTATCGATTGCTCACATGCGGGCTCGCGCTCCAGCAGACCTGCCGAATTGACTCCGTTATCTTCCCACCTGCCACTATATGATTCAGTCGCAGCTTCTTTTATTTTGCCTCTTTAATCGACATTGCCAGTAGCAATTAGTTGCTGACCTGACAAATTAATCGAAGCAAATTGTTCGGCCTACGAGCACAAACAAAATTAAACGTTGAGAACAATGAATAATTAAAATTTCAATTTTTCGGTAGTCAAATAGACCTTGTGTTTGGACATAACTTTGTGTGAGTCTTAGGCTTTTGTTATATCCTTCATTCCAAGGGTTAATAGATTTTACAGACACTTACCTCGCAAACATTGAAGAGGTTAAAAGAAAAAAGAAAAGCCGAAGCCTAAAGAAATATAAAGAGAAAAAAAAACAAACGTATACGCCGGCGGAAACTGCAGCTCGTAAAACATGCACAGCTCGCAGAGTCATCGAGGCTGTAGGTGTGCACGTGTGCACGTGTGCGAACTTGCACGATGTGAGAGAAAGCGAAAGAGAGGGAGGGAGGCTGGCGTGGCCTGCGACGGCTCAAAACTTTACAACCAATGCATTCTTAAGAGCGAGGCAACGGGGCTGCGCGGCTGGAAAAACAAAGAAAATCCCCTATCGCTCTGGGAAATTTAAAGAGCCCGGGTATTCCGAGACTCCGTTGGCCTGGGAGAAAAAACGCAAGCCATAAAAAAAGGCAGAGAGAAAGAGAGGGAAAACAAGTTGTGGGGGGCTGCGCTGCTGTCGGGCAGGTGAGAGCATTGGCAGGCTGCCATCGCGTTCGAGCGACCTGTATAGGACGCGCCTGTAGCGAGCGAGAGGGTTGACCCAGATTCGGCTCTGGCCCCCACTTGCTCTAGAGCGCGAGCGAGACGGAGCGAGAGAGACCTCCTGGGGTCCGCCGGTGCCGGGACGGGGGGAGGGGGCGCAAGCGAACTTCTCTCCTCTACTCTCTGGCGCAGGCTTAGCTTCGTAACGCGCGAGGATGGGGACTGTTTGAGGAAACGGCCCTCTGGGCTACCTATATACCACTGCTCTCTAGCTATACGATTAGGAATGCTGGATAAGACCGGCGGCGGTGGTTAGACTGGCGAGCCACCTTCATCACCGGCCACTGGACTTTCGGGCAGTTTCCATCGACTCATTGTTGATACTTCTTTTTCTCCCTGGCTCCCCTCAATTTCCTTCTTATTTTTAAAAGCTGCCAATCGGGGTCTGTCTTATTGATCCTACTGCTCTGATTCAGTATAGTGACGATTCAATAGCTTTCAGTTGTTTCAATTATTTCATTTTGGGATCGAGCTAATTTTAAGCAATTACAGTTACGTGGAATAAAAAATTGATGGGCGACAAAAATTGAGTCTCCAATATTACGTTTGCGTGTATTACGTTTCATATGCATCGTGTTTTCGTGTGCTTTGTACGTCTGACTGCAGCTCGACCTTTACTACTTGAATTATTAATAAAGTTCTTCCTTTTTATAAGTCAGCAGTTTAAATAAACAGCTACCCTCTCTCTCTCTCTCCATTTTGTCTTGACTTTATTTCTCTTTTCATTTCATATAGGGTAAGTCGGGGGAATATGCCATAGTTAACTTTGAAGGCAAGCAGTTCAGAGATTTTTCAATATTTGGAAACAAAAAAAATATGATTTGGTCA